>JAHBCN010006239.1:20000-50522 GCA_019359885.1 Listronotus oregonensis | reverse complement strand
AAATTTTTAAAATTTGGAAGAAACCTTCTTCAAAATTTTATACATGTTTTTATGTGCAGAATACGCCCTACAAATTAGGTTTCCTAACTTGGGGACATTCACGGCCGAGTGATGATCGCGTTGTTAAATTTAGCTATGGACTTAGCAATTGTTAAAAGTTAACAAGGGTTTAGAATGTTTAACAAAATGGCAGATTTTGACAGGTTGCCTACTAAGTTCATTGAATAACACTGACAATGACGTTTTGTTAAACATTCTAAAGGAAAAAAGAAAGTCCTTGTTTTCCCAAAATAATGCATAAACCCATTAAAAAATTAAAAAGTTTACTTCACAGAAAAAAACTCTGTGTCATTGAACCCCGTATAAAATTTTTTGACAGTTTGCCACCAGGTATACCTTTACAAAAAATATCGTAAGCAAGTCAATCATCGTCCGATGATATAAATAGTAGTTGTCTTGCTTTATGTACTTATAACATAAATACCTATTTTGTCTAACTTCAGATACCTATAAGCGATCTATTAAAAGCTATGTTAATGCTATTATATTAGCAATATTAGATGGTAAAAAGTTTATTTTAATACCTTTATAGGTATTTCAGGTGCCTTTAGCTACTTTAAGGGTAGGTACTAAAAATAGGTAAAGCTAATGAAGAATAACGTTAACAGCATTTTTCTTGTTAAGGAAAGCTATCAAGTTTAAGGTTTAACTAAGCATTTGCTTGAGTAACTAAGCTACAGATACTTTTTCTGAAAAAGCAGATAGGCTGGTTACTTATCTTCCAAAGTGGCCATTTCTGCCCAGCATTTTCTTCGAATAAATTTTTTTTTTTACTTCTTTGCCATATTAAAACAAAACGAAAAAAATTAGGCATTTGAACTGTGAAAAATTTAATAAAGATGACTCGTAATCAATTATGATAAAAATGTTATAATCCAGTCTTTTTTGCAATTACGCCTTGCTGAGCGACAGATAAATCTTTTTATTAAGCAAGTTTGGACGGCTTGTCATAAAACTTTGCTAAAGTTTTCTGCATTAATTTATTTTTTAATCAAAATGATAAAAATTGCTTTTTTTTTTTTGGCGAAAAATTCTAGAAACCTTAATGGAGCTATTTGTGTTCAAAAGCCCAAATGGCAATAAAATTATAATACAATATTACTTTTCTTTAATTAAAGTTCTTTTCTGTTATTCATTATTCAGAATCTGTTAACCGCACTAGAAATATTACTTTTCTTTTTGTTTTATATGTACCTTTGTGTAATCTTAAAAGTAGATTTTTTAAATAATATTATAAAGTTGTTTTATTTAAAATTTTATATTATTTTTTAAAAATAATTGTTTTTTGCTTTTACCGTATTAGAGCCAGAGAACACATTGTTAATATTAAAATTAAAATGGAGTATCGTGAGCAGCTAGGCCATCGTCTTGTTGTTTTAAGGAAATAGCCATATTCTAAAAAGTTAGATGTTAAGATAATTAAAGCTAGATTCTATGTTAAACAATTTTTTTGCCGTTTTTTGTTCAATAAAATTTTCATTAAACTTTAAGAAAAACCAAAATATTCATTAAAAAATGTATTTCGTTTAAAATAAAAAAGCTTAGCTAACTTTCGGTTTAACCAGACGTAAAGAACTCTTTAAAATATTTTAACAAAATAGTGTTAAGCATTTAGTTCCATTTTCATCCGTTTTTTTTTTAAGATACAATTAAGGGTGCCAGGAGGACCTAGGCCCTTCATTTTTTTAAACAAAATTTTGGGCAATAACCAGTTTTTTTTAAACATGCAGGAAAATGTATGCTGTTTATCAAAATTAAATTAGAATTATGATAACAATCTGGTAACTTAATTAACCGTTCCAGGCAATTTGAAAAATTAGGTTTTAGGCTTTTTTTATAACTACATTTATTTTCTTCTTACCAATTAGCCGAGGAATGCTTTTATGATAGCTTACGTACCTGAAAAAGAAAAAAACGTTTTAATAGGTGATATTTTTAAAATGCCTGCCAAAAAAATGTCTTATAACTTGTCCCAAAAATATATTTAAAAAATAGGTGTATACATAAACAAGAAAAATATAATAATAAAGAACATGGCGCAAATCTTACGGAGCTTAGTGACCAGTAAACTTAAAAAAAAATAAATGCCATTACTTAGGTAAAGACTTACTTGCTTTATATTGGCACAAACCTGCTAGCTATCTATATAGAGTGAGCCATTAATTAAATCTTAAAATACTCTTGCACTTGCAATACCGATAAAATTATTAATTTTTTATTGTCCCTTTTTTATAATGTAACATTTTTTTATATTAATTTAATAATATAAGAAAAAATATAATTGGATTATTAGTTTGTAGACAGGATATACTTTATACATTATTAATACAATTAATAAGTATAAATAAGTTTAGTGCAATATAAGGACGTAAAGTGTATAATTGTTTTAAGTTTTTTTAGCATTGATTTACTATATTTATAAAATATATGTGAGCATATATATTTTTTCAGGGTCATTGTTGAAAAAATTTAAGTTTCGAAATAGTCGCCTGCTGTCTCGCCTAACGTGGCTGTTAATTTTTTCTGTGGTACATTCATAAACAATCTGGATTCTTATATTATTTTATAATGTTCTTTTACAGGGTATACAAACAAAGTATATTATTATTTAAACTCTTAAATATATGAAATAAATGATAAATTATTATAATACTGACTAAAGATATTGATAATCTAGTTTTTAGTATAATTTGTACAAGATATATAGTTGGAGTACAAAAAGGCAAATTATAAAACATACCGAGGTTTAAATTTTAAAATGACAGATATTATGATTATTTAAGTAAAATGAATGCTGGCCAGTATTATATTTGTGGTTTTACACAAAATTAAAACGATTTAAGAAAATAAATGGTATTAGTAATGTAAATAATGAAAGGAGACAGGGCCTTGTTTATACACGAAAGAGTAGCTATAATAGTATAACACAAGAACCTCTGCATATTTCAAAACTCACTATTAGGATCGCGTAAACTAGGGAAGATACGAAAATGGTTAAATTGAGGTCCAATAATATGCCGTTTAGAAAATTTCGAGTATTTCCGGAGAAATACGAGAAAAACAGAAATTTCAAAAAATCGTTTTTACTTTTTTTTGCTGCATTATAAAACGGATTTTAAAATGGATTACACATTTACATTGCCACCTTTTTTGTGCTATTTGATTGTGCTTTTAAATTTCAGTAACTTGGCCACCATCATTAACTTTATTTTTCTTATAAGCGCCAAATTGGAATTTTACGTAGCTAGATAGTGCTTTTAATTCTGATTTACCGATGTATAACATGTTAAACTTTAAAAGCTAGTAACCTTATTAATTAAAAAAAATATCGTCTTAGTTGGCTTGGATTCTGATTTTATTTTTTTTAAAGATAATGTAAGTATGGATTTTTAGTAGAAGAGTCTTTTACAGTAGCATATTCTTGCTTCTCATACATACTTAGTTTTTAAGAGAGCCTTACAAAAGCTAACTTACAAGTGTGGTCAAAAGTAGTAAAACGCTCTTTTTTTTATAAAACGTGTAGAGGTAAACATTTTTTTTAAAAACAGTTATTGATATTTAATGTTGACAAAAACACAAAAAGCATTCTTCGAATTGAAAGCCAACTAAGGCGATATTTTTTGGTAATAAATTAGGGAATAAGTTTTTTCAGAATAATATGTTACCAATGGTTGACATCGGATTAAGAAGCACTATTAACCTACATAGAAATGCAATACGGCGCATAAAAAAATGGTAGATGATGGTGACCGAGTGACGAAACGTCGGATGAAAAATCTAAAAACATTTTCAAATAGTGCGAAAAAGTGCAATATATATATATATAATATATATATATATATATATATATATATATATATATATATATATATATATATATATATATATATATATATATATATATATATTTTATATATATATATATATATATATATATATATATATATATATATATATATATATATATATATATATATATATATATACAAAGGGTGATTCATAAGGAAATATCAATACTTCAGGTACGTAGTCATGGTCCAAAAATATATAAAGGTGCATATTAATATAGGTCCGCAAGGCCTTCGTTTTCGAAAAACAGGGTGTTGAAGTTTTTATTTAATTTTTCTATTTAAAAAAAAAACTTTAATAATGTAAATATTGGAGTAAAATTTGGTATCCGGAGGTTGTTTGGTATGACGGATTCGAATCTAATCTTAGTACGGCTCCTACTTGTAGGGGGTGCCACACGTCTTTTTACTATTTTAAACGATCACAACTTTTTGGTACGGCACTGTATTACATTTTTACGTGAAGTAAATTACTATTTTGTCATTTTTACGTCAAAAAGGTATACTTGTTAAAAGTCGATATAAGCAACCGTTTTCGAGATATTTGGATTTAAAAAAAAATACCACGCATGACACGCATCTGATTTTATTATAGCAAAATTTAAAAAAATAAATAAACAAAACTTGTAATCAAACGATATGCGGTTTAATTTTTAATAAAATTATTGTTCTTAAATTATGTTTAGCAGAACATAAAAAAAAGAATAAAAAAAAATATAAAAAAATATAAATAAAAACTTTAACTATCCTGATATCAAAACAATTTCAATATATTTTATGGACTTTTATCTTATTTGACATATAATATATATATATATATATATATATATATATATATATATATATATATATATATATTATATTATATATATATATATAATAATATATATATATTATATTATAATATATTTATATATATATATATATATATATATATATATATATATATATATATATTTATAATATATATATTATATATATATAATATAATATATAATATATATATATATATTTAATTTATATATATATATTATATATAAATAATATTTACTATATTTATAATATATAATATAATAAATTAATATAAATATAAAGTAAAATCAAATATGGTAGGTTAAATGGTATTTCGAGCGATTAAAAAATTGATATTAAATTTTTAGCAATTATAAATTTTTATAATCTTTGATAAATATTTACTTTCAGTTAAATTTAAAAAATGTTATAAATTATACTATTTATAATAATTTTTTATTAAATATATAAATATTAATTTTTAAATAAATCAAGTGATATATTTTTCAGTATAATTTAATTTAAATTTTTTAGCTTTTTACGTAAATATTTTACCTTTTACTATTTAAAAAATATACTATCAGAACTTTGATTAAAATAAGTATGCTAAATTTTTTTTAATCAAAACTGGAGAATACAGAATATCAACCCCAAAAATTTTATTACTATGAATAAACAAATTCAATATATATATAATATATATATATTATATATATAATATATATATATATATATATATAATATATATATATATATATATATATAAATATATATATATTAATATATTAATAATAAAATAATATATTTTATATATATATATATATATATATATATATATATATATATATATATATATATATATATATATATATATATATATATATATATATATATATATATATATATATATATATATATATATATATATATATATATATATATATATATATATATATATAATATATATATATATATATAAAGGTCACTGCAGAATATGGAGGCTTTTCAGGGTAATTTTAGGGGGGTTAAAGGGGTTGTAGGGTTTTGTGCTCGTAGAGACTTTTGATCAGCGTGCTGAAAACTATTACTTTGCAGAGTTGCTCCTAAAGACCTAAATAAAGTATACATTTTTGACGCAGGGGAATTATAAAAACTCTTTTTTTAATAAACAGGTCAACATAGTAACCTTTAAAAAAGTTATGCCATCTAAACCATATTTATGGTAGGCCGTATCTGGTACCCCCTACTATCAACATCAAAGGCATAGACGAATTTAAATTTCTCGCCTCAAAGAACCCCTAAATTCCCAATTTGGTACCACTATGTGATTTACTTAAAAAATTATAACAAAAAACGAAAACAAAATTAAAGGATTACACCCTGTATCTTAGTTATCAATAACTTTGGGATAAGGCAAGTTTACGTTAATTGCATTATTTCGACCTGAGGAATCTGCTGTTGTTCTGTGTCTCATTACTTCTGAGACACCATGTATATAATAAATAAAAACTCCTATAAAAAACATTTTGGGGACTTACAATAAATAAGCGATTCGACTAAACTTGATATATTTCTTAACCATTTCATAAAAAACTTCTAGAAGTTGTCCTTGTCACAACAAATACTGTTTAACCTTTCTGGCTACCCAGTCTTATGTTTAATTCATATAGGATACATTCCTTATAAGGAAAAAAGTTGAACACGTTCAGTCGTGCTCCGAAAATATATCTATCGATTATTAGTTTATCGGTGTAGCGCACCAGGAAACATAAATAAGAAGATTTGGACGGGAATTCGTGCCGATATGATGAAATAAAGCTAGAATTATTGCCAGGAAAAAATGGGGTTGACATTTTTCTAAACTATGAAGTTAGGCAGTGAAATTTTTTTACCCAAAACATTTTAGTTTTTTCTTTGTTAAGTTACTTTCTTATTTTTATTACTTTATTAGATTTTTTAAATATAATTTAAATATAAATGCGTATTTGTTTGTGTTATGCCACAGGTACAACTTATTGCTGGAAAACTTTATTAAATATCTTAACAACCAAAAAAAAAATCATATATACATACATGGATATATGACTTTTTTTTTCATAATTATAAAATTACAATAAATGCTTATATGATACACAAGAAATATTTTTAAATCTGGTTGATAAAAAATATATGTGCATAAAGTTTTGTAAATAAAATTTACTTTAAAATTTTTTGTAGCCATAGTGTAAGGTTTATTAATAAATTAATTGCCTTTTTAGAACAAAAGGCAAACTGCAATTCTTATAGTTATGATAAAAAAAATGAATTAATACTTAAAAGTTCGCCAAAGTTTAGTGAAAAGTCGTTCAAACTTGTTTTATAAAAGAATTTGTCTGTAGCTCGCTGCGTGCGATTTTAAAAAGAGCAGACGATAAAATTTTATCATAATTGATTGCAGGGCAATCTGTATTCCGGACTCTGAGCGTGTATTTTAAAAAGTCTATTGCTTTTATAATTTTGCTTTTTATCATACCTGCTTTTTTGTTTAACAGGTATCAAAAAATTTAAGGTTGAATACATTTTTAAATTTTTTATTACAAAATGAGACAGAATTTTAATATTCATAAAGAAGTAAGTGTTTTATGCTCTTGCTTAATTTTGTTAAATAAAAGATATATACCTTATTTTTTATATTGACTCTTCTAAAGCAGTTTTATTATAAAATTATTGATCAGCTTTAAATATTGCCCATTTCTATTATTGGTAAAAATAAAAAATTCATAAAAAGTTTTGAAGTATAAAAATACTTACGAACCCCTAATATTTCCTTTTCTTTTGCTGAACTAAATAAGCCAAACAAGAACCCCACTTAAAGATCCTGAAATATGAACTGAAGTATTTTTATATTATCCTCTGGCTCTGTCCTTTTGTATGTATATAATATAATGATGCCATTATTTATTAAATTCATACAATAAAGAAAGCAACGACTGATTTTCAAAAGTATGTTTTGGACATACTAAAAACATATTTTATATTTCAAGTATATTGGTGGAATAGGGTATGTGTACTATTTAAAATGCAGAATAATTCTAAAATAATTAAATAAAGACTTAAATTTGTAGCGTATTACTTATAAATTAGTTAAACTAATTTTTTTAATCCTTATGGCAATCGAAGGTTTATATGGAGCCCAAGTTCTATGAGTGCCTGGTTTATATATGTATAATTCATTTTATTCCCCAGTTCCCTCAATGCGGTTCAGGCACCGAAATATGCAGATATTGCATTTTGCGGCTGCCCTAAGACAACGCGTTAGTGCTATCGCGGACTTTATACGAATAACTACTACAGCATTAACGGTTTATAGTTTGACGTGGGTATCAAAGCACACAAGTACAAAGTGTTTACTGGCGATCACACATCCAATTACCAACCTGCCCGGCGTCGGTTAACTTTGCTGATCTTACGAGAGGCGCATTATTTAGAATAGGATAACAAAACTTGGGAATATCATATAATAACAAATGTCACGTTTTTTGACAAGTCACGTAATTTTCGGTTACAGCCGGTTTCACCGGAAACGGCCTTAACTTCCGTTTTTTAAATGATATACTCTATATATTTTTACATTTTTGAATTCCTAGGAGCCTTTAGCGTCCAATAGTACCCCATTTGTCATATTTTGCTAGCTTTAAATGTTTCTTTTAAGTTTTCGCTTCGATCGAGATGAATATGATGGGCCAAAAATTATTATTCTTTTATTTCTCTCTCTTCCTGTAAATGCTTTTTGTCTAGTTTAAACGCGTTTTAAAATTTTAAAATAAAAATAATCCATTTTTTTAAATAGTACGATATGCCTTCACCTTGTCATTAAAAAAGCTAAGCCTACAAAGAATAATACCTCGAGGTATAAAAATAAAAATTCAACATTTAAGCACTGATAAGAACAATATCGATAATAAAATAATTAAAAATAAAAATTTTTAAAACAATCAAAATTTTACATATAAACGCAGAATGTTCTCGGGAATCCAAAAATGTAAAACTATTTAGCGTCAGGTCAGGTCTTATTTGAAACTCGAAGTTGAAGCCGCTTCCAGGGAAACCGGAAGTCACCGAAAGTAACGTGACTTGTCAAAAAACGTTTCATTTAACATTATATAATACCCCAAAATGATATGCCTTAATCTTGAAAAATTCAGAAAAAAGGGGTGACCACTCTCCTGGATCACCCGGTATGTCTCTGCGGCCCCGGGAATCGAAGCCGGGTCTCTCGCTATCTAAGCAGTGTAACTGACCACTATGCCACCGGATAATGAAATAAAAAGTCTCTATTAGACGATAACCTACTATTTTTCATTTAGATGTTCATGATCGTTTTTGTATTTTTTGTATCCTTTCCTTGATACTTGTATTCTTATGGGTATAAAATTATGTTTTAAACATAATATTGTAATATTACAATATTGTAATTATTTTTTTATTGTAATTATTTTATTATTAATTATAAAAAAGAAAAAGTTTACAAAAGGATATGGATGCTATTAATTGTATGCCTTTGTCTGCGCCTGTGTCTGTTTTTACGTCTGCGTTTCTTCAAATGTGTCTTTATCTGTGACTGTATGTGTTTTTGTTTTCGTTCCTGTATTATTATGTGTAACCAGTGTTGCTGGATGTAATAATCTTTATGTGTAAATTCTCGTTAGAGTAATAATTCTCTTAAGGAAGTCCACCAAGGCTTTTATGAAACCCTTCTCCTTAATGATGACCAAGTACTAAAACTTTCAGATATTGAACATACGCATGAATAAATATACAATTATTTACACTTTACACTTTTTTACCTTTCTTTAATTTTTTATAGGTATTTGGGTCATACTAAAAATATTGTATGCATCAAGAACTATGACATTTGCTGATGTAACTTAATAAGGAAAACTAAGTAAAGCTACCAGTACCCAAGTTTATACGTTTAAATACAAATTGTAACGATAAAAAGTCAGGGAGGAAGAACTTTCAAGGTCTTGTAGTACCTTTGGATAAACCTAATTGGTAAACTTGAAATTAAACAAAATTTTGATATTTGCTAAATTCTATTATACCAAACTACGATTTAAAAAAAATTAAATGTTATCTTTAACTGGCCAAAAATGTATACTTTTAAGGACTTATACATACAGCTTACTTATAATAAAAGTATTACAACACTTTTTACTTCAACTTGACTTGGATCTAAATTCAAAATTAACTGCCGCGAGACAACCTTAGCTCGTGCAGTACAAGCAAGCAGCAGGACACTTAAGTCCAAAACCAAAATATGCTAAGATGAGCCTGCAACTAAATCCTCATAAAATAAGGATGTTTAAACAAAACCTTCCAGGCTTCCAAGATAAGCTCAAGGAAGCAGTCTTGATAAAAAAACGAAAGGAAAAAAACCCAGGTGTACTGTAACAAAAGAAAGACCTCTTATAAGATATACCCAGATATACCTACAAAAATTATTTAATTTTTTGAGAAATATAACTGTATTAAATAATTTAAAAAATTGTAAAATATAAAAATTTAGTTAACTTAGAAACAGATTTAACTATTACCTGCTGAAGTTGACTTATGTTGAACTAAAAGATTACAGATTTATTTTTTACATATAGTCTAGCAAATTAGTCCATCCTGGGATTTTAAAATAATCAAATTACGAGGGTTTTGTGACTTATATAACATCTGTTAGCGGCAAAAGAATGATAGAGCATTTTAAATCAATTAAGAAACATATAATAGGTAAAAAGTTTTAACTTTACTTTTTATTTTTAGTCTACCCAAATAAAATATGTAACACTATACATATTATATACTTGTATCTATAATTTATTTAACGCACTAGCTTAATCTTGCAACAAAGTATTCCAATCTATATTGGCTGGCCAAGGCTTTTTAAAAATATTTATAACATATTTTATAAGCCTTTAAATATACTGGTAGCGATATCAGGTAAACTCTGACGCCTAAATTAAAGTGGCCTTTGTCGACAAAAAGCCAACAACTATAAGGATAAAATTTAGTAAAAGTCCTGTAATAAACCTTTTTAATTCCAAACTATTGTTGTTTGTTACTGTGCTCGTGGTTGTCCATATACAATTTAATTTAAGCGTTATATAATTATTTGTAAAATTTGTAAACTGTTTAAGTATTAAAACTTTAAATGTATAGACATACTAACCTAGAAGGAGAATTACTCTAACTTTATTTTTATTTAATATACTGGACGTATCTATACGTCCCATTTTCAGCCCATTCCTTTTTGGTAAAGAGCGGTTAAAATTGTAAAAGTGCATTGCTCGTTTATTGATTCCCGGCAAGCACTAAAACCACAACCTATAGATAAATTTAGAAAGTCCGAATAAGCTTTTTTCCAAACTATTGTTGTTTGTACTCTCTTTGAATGTCCATACACAATTTAATTTAAGCGTTATATATTTATTTGTAAAATTTGTAAACTGTTTAAGTATTAAAACTTTAAATGTATAGACATACTAACACCTAGAATGGAGAGATTACCTCTAACTTTATTCTATTTATTCTACGTTTACGCATCAGCCCATTTTGGGTGATTAAATTGTAATATTGCGTTATTATGCTCGAGCATATACCACTCCACTTTTATTTTTCTTTTTGTAATAAATTTAGGCAGTACGAGTTTAAGCTGCACCATCTAGATGTGATGTTAAAAATAATGTTTAATATTGTGCCCTGTACAAGGTTAAAATCTTTCGTTAGTGCACAAATCTTTAAAATTTAATCCTTGACTGGTCTGGTACCATATCCGAAACATACAAGGTCAGTCGTAGTATGTGAGACAAAAGGCTTTAGAAGATTACAAGGAAAAATAAATATGCAGATAAGTTTATGTTATTATTTATGCCATAAAGGCAACTAGAATCTGTAGTAATAAACACTTTAATTTCAATTTGTACATACTGTCAGTCAGAAAAAGCAATGAACATGTGTTTAAAGTAATATAAACTAATTTTTTTTAACATAGCGAAAACAGAACCAATATCTGAAACGAAATATTTTTTAAAGACGGTGTTTAAGACTCTAAATAACAAAAAGACCGGCGTTTTTGTGCTATACAGGGAAGGAAAGTGTACCAAGCAATTTGTGGGTATTAACATTTATAGAAAGATGTGGCAAATATTGCGGAATACCTTAAATCTTCCTAATCTTAATTCCTACTTTACCGCATACTATGCGTTAAAATAGCTTTACCACATAGTGTGCGGTAAAGTAGCATTAGCACATAGTGTGAGATAAAGTGCTACTTTCTATTTGCAAATAAGTGCTGTAAAGTGCACTTTTACGCATGCAGGTAGGTAAGCAATATGACCTAATCCATCAAAATACTATGGAGCAATATGAAAAAAATTAGGTGCAACAACGGGTATGTGGAGAGTTGCACTTAGAAATAAAAAGAAATTTTCGTAATTAAAGTAGTTTGTTAGACGATGTCGGACCAGTTAAGGGCCAAATAAGAGGTAATCATAGGTAAGTGATTTACAAGGTTGTGTAGGTAAGTGATTTACAAGGAAGGAAATCTATAATTCTTATTTAAAATTAAAAAAGTTTTTGGGCTAAATCGTAATGTAAATATAAAAATAGAGGTTTTTAGGCTTTCTAATTTAAGTAGATAAAAAGGATTGTGTGTTTTTAAAAGGTGAATAAGAAAATTTATAACCTGATGTAATAATATGTATTTCTTCCTTGATAAGAATTACCACATGTAATACCAAGAAAAAACATTCCGACAACGTATAATAATAATAATAATAATAATAGCTTTATTGCCCAACAAGTACCCATTAACAGAGCAATATAAATAAAAAATATAAATAAGAACTTATTAATCAGAAACAATACAATAAATAAATATAAAAATGATTTGGTAAGTTACACATTCAAACAACAATTAAAATAACTCTAACTGACCACATCTGGTCCTTCGTTTTAATTCAGTAAGAGTACAATTAAAAATATCTAAACCATTTAAAATTTTATTGAAACTGGAACACATAAAATTAATCGGCGATTTTAACATAACATTAGTTCGAACTCTTTTACACATAAATGTTACATAATTTCTAGCATTTAGTCTAGGAACAAAGATATTTATCTGATTCTGCAGCTCAGGACAATCAACTCCACCGCGCAGCAATTTAAACAAAAATATTATGGAGGCACTCACCCTCCGCAGTTCTAAGCTTTCAAAACTATTTTTTTGTAACAGAACACGGTAATCTGAACCACGCTCTGGATAAACACCTTCTACCTTAAAATTTAAATATTTTAGAAACCTCTTCCGGACACTATCTATATTATTTATATGGCAATTATAGTAAGGATTCCAAATTAATTAAGCATATTCAAGTTTTGAACGCACGTAAGTACAATACAAGAGCTTTAGAACTCGTTGATCGTTAAAATTCCTACTATTACGCACAATGAAGCTAAGTGTCCGACCCGCCGCAAGAATCATCTGATTGATGTATTAAAGTATAATTAACTTAACTTTAGCTAAATATAATATAGACTGTTCAGTTTTTTCGTGTTTACAGTTGTCCTTCCTCTGAATAATATTTAATTGTTGTTGTAATAGTACAAAATTATTATGTGTTTTAATGGAGTAATATAAGATAAACTTGACACAATTCGTTAATAAAAGCAAAAACAATAAAGGCCCTAGGTTTGAACCTTGAGGGCACCCGATGTTGCAATATATTAATCTGATTTGTACCTATTATAAAGGACAAATTGCTTTCTATTGGTTAAGTAAGATTCGAAAAATTTCAGAGTTGGCTTATCAAATCCAAAACATTCTTAGTTTATCAAGCAAAACCACATGTGAATTTTTGTCAAAGGCCTTGGAAAAATCCGTATAGACTACATCCACCTGCCCTTGCTTGTCCAAGAACTTGGACAGTAATTGCGTTAAGCATGCCATATTAGAAACAGTTTCCCTACCATCTACAAAACCATGTTGTTCTAAAGCAATATATGCGCGACAGGCTGATTTGCCCATAAAGAATCGACTCAAGGACTTTTGCAAAATTGCTAAGTATGAAAACAGATCGATAATTATTAATTTGATTCATTTTTAAAATGGAACATACTTTTGCTTGCTTTTATAACTTAGGCACTTAAGGACTAAACTTAAGCCCAAAGTATGAAAGTTCTGTTTGAAAAAAAAATGTGGCACTTCTTGACTTATTACGATTTGTAAAATTTAAAAAGCATTAAATATAGCACTTATATTAATGGTAACGTTTTATAGGCCAGGAAGGTATATCCCATCCGAATTTTACAGGTTTTAAAGATAGAAAAGAAAATTTTTACAAGGGCATACAAAAACCAAAGTATCCTTAAGTATGATACTAAAAAAATACCTTTCTAATGAAACTAAGAAAAAAGAACTTAAAATAGGAATATTGAAAATAAACAAAAAGATTAAAGATTAAAAAAACATAACAAATTAAAACACCTAAAATAAAATAATACCACCAAAGGATTTTTAAAATTACATTAAAAATAAATATTTATAAAATTAAACTACGCCTGTGGTTCCCTTTTTAACTGCCTATCCAAACATTACGACAATGCAGACGATTCTTTCGTCTGCTCTTTTTTATCTTGTTGTAAAAAATGTCCTAACAATAGGAAGATTTAAATTCCTTTGTAGCAAATTTGCTTTTTAAATTAGTTTATGTCAAGCAAGAAACGGGACATTTAAGTTTTTTAGCTTTTGCACAATTTATAAAAAAACATAGCAATAACGGAAAAATGCAACTTCTAAAAGAATTTGCAACTAAAACAAACATTTTTTATGAATGTTATCTTTTTACAGACCTAAGGTTAAAAAATATGATTTTTAATATTATTGGTTTTATAATTTTGTTTTTCAGCTTAGCTAAAAGCACCCTTAATTATAAACTTTCTTCTAATAGTTCAGTGTACTTCTTATTTAATATAATATTTCAGAGTTAGTGTCTAAAACAAAATCTTTATTTTTAAAATGAAATATAATTTTTTAATTTATTTAAATCTATCAATTCCAAAAATATAATAAAATTTTGCATATTTATTATACATTTTTATACGTAACGGGGTTAAAAAAAATTAAAGCCAAAATTTTCAGAAGAGACTTGGGCAAAGATAAATTATATTTTTGCAGTTTATAATTTGTTTAAATTATTAAAGAGTACATAATATGTAACCTAAAATTACTGCGCGACAAAATTATATAGGTACCCTAAATGAAAATTATGTTGTTTATCTTAAAAATTTTTTTGTAAGTAAAGATAATAGAACAATACCCGATTTTACTTTTGCTTGGGCCTATGTCCTATTACGATAAAGTATACTTTTATTTATATGGGATTATTTAGATTTTTATAAAAAAACCGAAGAATGGCCATAATTTACTTAGACAAAATTAAGAAACATTATTTAAAAGATCATTTAAAAACGGCTAACCTAAAAAAATAAAATTTTCCAAAATATTTGATCGACTGTACTTGTAAACCTATAATCAAAACATTTAGCGATTCAGGATGACCGCTCCGTATTACCGATTACATAACGTGGTATGTGCCATAATTTTCAATCCTAATTTTATAGTAGGCTTGATTGTGTTTACGTAGTGTTGGTTTTAAAGAAAATAATGCCTTTTTAAAACAATCTAGCCCGTGTAATTTTATTTTAGTTGTTTCTGTGCTAAATGGTTAAAATAAACAATTTGCAAAATTACGGAAAGATATTATTAATACAAGCACAAAAAGTAATAAGTGTTATATCTCAAAATTAAACTAGTCGTGCACAAACTCACACATAACCCAAAGACCAACGTTTTAAGCACTTTATTACAAAAACTATAATTCAAGAGTTAAAAACATATTTATTATAATAATTTATCGTGTTAAAAATTCAATTTCAGAGACTGGCAAGATGTTATATTTAATTATATTTAGTTTATTCTTAATCAAGACAATGTAACCTGTAAGTATAGACGAAAAATTTTTTAGTACCTAAATAAAATTTTATGTTTGATACCTAAAAAAACGAATCCTTTTTTTTGCTACATAAAATAAAGCAACAATTAGCCCTATTATACAATTTTGAAGGCTTACTATTACAAACAGTAAGATAAGAAACATTTTAATTTATTTTCACTAGTGGATTGGTTATATTATATTTTTACTCTTATAAAAAAAATTACCAATGAAGATATTTAACTAATAAAGACAAAAAAATACACTAATCCTTAATGTTTAAATTACATGTTCATTAAAAAAATTCATATTGCAAAAACTAAACAACTAAAGCCATACAATTATTATTTCTATTCTCAGTTTAATTAAAAAACAAAAATAATAAATTTAAATATTTTTTAAAAGTAGTTTATCTGCATCTATATATTTTAAATTTCTATAAAAGCAATAAATTTGCTACTTATAAAAAGTATATTTAATGGATAATAGTTTAATTAAGGCATATGCTAAACACCACTGTTGCTTATAGCCTACTATACATATCTTTATGGTTTTATTTTTTCCAAGCCTATTTTAAAACAACTTTTAAAATACAAAACTTGTTTTTCTTAAAAGTTTTACTTTTAAAGCCAGCTGGATCTTTCTCTTTAGTAATAAAATTATTTTAATTTTAAGCTAGATAGGTAAATCACCTAATGCTTTGGCTATTTTATTATAAATTATGCGGTAAGTTTCAAAAACCCCCTTTTTCCAAAAACATGGAAATTTCCATCGTGAATTAAACATGGCAAAATGAAAGCCATCACTTTACTACCGGAAGATTTATTTGCAAGCGAAGGAGATTTTCTCAAGATTTATAAGTTTGTAGAGTCAAAATGCGTCTTCGCTAAGACAAGACATATTTATATTTTTATCTCTTGGTATAACAAACGGTCTGAAAATAAGCAAAATAAAGAAAATCGTAGAAAATTTTGACTTTTAGTTAAGCCATAATTTTTTTACGATATTAAAAAAAAATTAAGCCTATAAAACAAAAAATATATTTTTTTTTTTGTCACTCTAACTTGGACATTATACAATTATTTAAAGTACATTTCCTAAAAGTTAAGGGGCAATAGTTTAAAAGTAGTAGATATTAATATAATGTAGGTACATATTTGCGGGAGCAAAGTGTATGGTGGGGACAGATGGATCGATTGCAGCGCCGCTCAAATTTTCGTTAAATCATGCTTGAATTAAACGTAAACGATTAAATAAAAATATTAAAAATGGTGCACAGGAGTTGTTGTGTAGTTAAATGTAAGAATACTGGTAAAAATAGTAACTAAAAATTGTATACATTTTCAACTGCTACTTAACTTTCGGGTTTTGGGCTTAGCCGAACAACTTTTAAATTTGACGTAACACGGCAAGAACTCGTTTCTTGCCGTGTACCGTTTTCATCGCGCACCGTGTCAATAACACAAACAGCATTATTTAGAAGTTGCCATAAAATGTTTGCCAAAATTAAAAAATAAATAAAAAGGGAGCTAAAAATAGGGAGAAGTAAATATATGAAATACCTAAGATTATTTAAAGTTAAAAAAATTAGTTAGAAAAAAATATATCCTAATTAATAGTTAAATTTAAAAAAAATACTTAAAATAATATACAAAGATATAAAAACACCTTTTATTGCTAACAAAAATGTTTGATTTTGTAATTTTATGGGTTCATTACTAAAAAAATATATAAACAAGACTAGGAATTATAAGTAATCCTATTTATAGTTAAAAAAAAAAAGTTTTTTTGGGTCTGTGTTGTACGAACAATTTTAAAAAATTTTTTCTTCATTCTAATGGATTGTTTAAATAATTTTATCTTATCCAGAACGAACACTAATTCAAAAATTTTAAAATTGAATGTGGGATAATGCTCTTAACGAGTCGATTATTTTTAAAGAACATATTTAATTTTTACACCTAAATGTCATTTTCCCTACGAGCGCCATTTTTGTGGATTGTTTTGTTTTTCTTTCGTATTTTGTAATTTTTTAGTTCAGTGTTTTTTTATTTAGAGTGTTTATTGTCGATTTTAGTGTTTCGTTAGAAAATGGAAGAACTATATCCGAAAGGCGGATAAACCATCAGGAAGTATGTTTCATGAGTAAGTATATTTTTTTAAATCGATCTTTATTTTTAGAAACCCAGAGCCTATATTATTTTGGGCAAGATAGAAAAATGATTTTAAATATAAAAATGTGAACTTCTTTATCAAAAAAAAAATTTTTTAAAGTTAACGTAACCTTACTAAAGACACTTGGAATAAAAATCGTATAAAATACATGTAACAAAATGGGAGTGTGACGTTCAGGCTCTTTAATTTTTGTATCTTTCCATATACCAGCTTCCTTATTAAAAAAGGAAGATAGATGGGGTCCGCGGCTTAATGTCCTATTTGTTTGTAAAACTTTTATTGCCACACAGGGCAATTTTGAAAATGTGTGCTATCATAGCCTATAATAAATTGATAATAAATATTTTTGTAGGTTCCCTAAGCAGGCAGTTTTACTTAAGCTGTGGCTAAATGTACTGTATATACTGGGTAAATGGACTTGGTCAAAAAACAAAAAAGTTTGTTCTGAGCTCTTCGACAAATCTGATTATGTTTATGCTCGAGAAAGGAAATATTTAAAACCAAAACCATAGAAGAAGTCAACGAAAGGAAAAACTACCGAAACTACACTCTTAAAAAAAACTATGTTTTTAAGATTAAGTATAATTTTTATTTAATTTTTTTAATTTTATAAATAAGTAAATTTTAATTTATGATAAGAATACTTGGTTTGTATTTAATTTATAGACATCTAATTTATTTTATTACTTTAATTTTATTTTAGTATTAAATATAAACCAGTTCATAGGTTGTTTTATTTTATACAGTCGAAAAATGCACTGTCAAATTTCAGGAGGCGATTTCTCATAAATATTGGACGTGCCTCTTCGAACACCTGTATATAAAATGCATCAAAATTAGTAAAGGCCATAAAATTTTTAAGTACAATACCATTTCTTATAAAATATTTTTTAATATAATAGTATTTCCTCGCATCCTTGGGCCCACAGCTCTACTGTGAAAACATAGTGGGTCCTGTGTAGTTTTACAGTACTTTTACCGAAGACTCAAAGATGCTTGGGTAAGTAAATCAAAAATGTGTATTGCACAACAAAGTAGTAATTATTGCTTAAAAACTGTTAATTATATAATTTTATAAATTTGGTAATCATTATTTTTAAATGCGATTCAAAAAGTTACTCTACTCATCTGGATTAAAAACACCTAAAATATTACTCATTAAATAATCACATTAATGTCATTCCTAAAGCAAAGTAAATCTTACTAGAGTTAAAATATAAAAGTATTTTTAAAACAGCGTTTTTCCATATTATATTTTAAATATCAGTACGTTTTGTGTTTGCCATAAGAATATTTGATTAGCATCAACAAATTACCTTTATAAACTTTTTCAAATTGTAACAATTTTAAAATAATAGCTTATTACAAGTTCGCAAATTTAATATTTAAAATATTTCGTGTTTGTTTTCTTGAACATAACTTTATAAACTGTAATTTACTTGAATTTCCCGCTCTCTAATTGACATTTGAACTGCAAAATCGCGGCCTCCGTAATCTTCCCTTCCGCTCATAGGAGAAGCGAGTACTATTCCCCTTTCATACCTCTGTGTTTAAAATGTTAAATTTTTATTCTCAAAAATTAAATATTTTTATGATTTTATTTAAAGTAGGCTTTGAACAAACGACTGAAAACACGTATTATTAAAACCCGCGCAGCTTTGAATAATAGCTTCGCAGGTAAATTTTTAAAAAATACTTAGTTAGGTTTTGATAAATTACCTAACAACCCAACAGTGACTGAAATGTGTAGTAATTTTAAATTGTTACACGCTGTATAGGGTATAATAGGCCCCACATAGAATGCAATATTCATGAAACACGTAATTTATAACCTTCATGCCAAAATGTCCCGCGTAAAGTTATGGCAGACGTGTGTCACATAGCGTATTATTACGCACGGTTTACGCTAGATTTATGCTTGTTTGTTATATTTCTGTTTTGCGTAATGGCTCAATTAAAATATTTTGTTTTGGGAATGCGAGGGGAGTTTTGTGTACCTTATGAAAACAATTTAATTAGAAAGTATTAAATTTTGTTAATTAATTTCTTTATTAACGTGCAAGCGTTATTTATTTGATTCAAAGCCAGTGTCCAGAGCATCTTTTCTCGAGAGGAAAAGGTAATTTAGAAAAATTAAATTGACTCAATAAAATTAGCATAAAGTTATAAATTAATATTTTTTTAAATATGCATCTAATTAACCAAGAGAAATAAAATTAAAAATAGTTAAATAACAAATTAGGGGACTACAATTTTTTGATGTCAGTGTCAGCAAAGCCATTATATATAAAACGAAATTAAAACAAAAACGAACTATTCGATACAAAACAAAGTCGAAAAGATATTTTACCCAACAATCTATGATTTTGTTTCAATTTGGTAGGTATATTTTTTTGTAATAAGTAATAATAGGTTTGTAATGTAAAAAGATTGTGTTAATGATTTTTTTACATGCACCAGAACTTGACCAAAGTTTTTTCTTTTTATGTTATAAAAAGTACTAAACATAAATAAAAGCTTTACTATTTTCCAAGCTAAAGTAGATATAATCCAATAAAAACAAAATGGTAAGAAGGCGACTAAAAGTTTCATGAAAATGCTTAGTCAAACTTACATAAAAACATACATTGTATTGTTTGTACGTTGTTTTGAAGCCCTTATAGATTATCATTTGTTAATATATTGCAGTTCCAATAATATTGCGGATATAAGTTTTAAATTAATAACCTTTTTTTGTAAGCCGGTTTAAAAATTAAAAGATTTCTATTGTATTTGCATTCAGATCTTTTTTAAAAATACACTTTTTTTCAATCTATTTTATGCAAAAAATTTTAAATGAGTGCAAAAAAAAAAGTTTTGGGCACTTCTACCCCACATTTCTTCTTTACACTAGTACAAAAAATTGGAATATTAAAAGTTCACAGATCTTTGCAGTGTATCAAAAGAACTAATTTTAAATGACAATTTAAATATATTTCATTTAAAAATAGAGAAATATAAACAGAAAGGCGCCTGAACAAGATCAATGCAAGGTATATTTAGGTAACAACCAAACTACAACAATCAAATAATTTAAAGTTAAATGTTTATATTATCTATAATTTTTGTGTAAATAGTCAGTTTAACAACTATTACTAATTTTACTAAAAAACTAGTATTCTTCGATAATAAAAAACTTTAAATGACAAACTACTTAAAATCAGGGAATGGTTTGATAAAGCAACTGGAGCACAGCCTAATCAATGTATTATATAGTAGTTTAACTAACGGCGGGTGGCCGTTCTAAATTACCATTTATTAGCTTAGGTTTAAAAGCAAAAAGGTTTATTGTTGAACATCTTTTATAGGCTTATTCTAGGAAAAAATTAGCATTTGAAACCAAACTTGTAATCAAATTACCTCTAAGATACTCCAAAATGTGCGAGAGAGATTCGAGCAAAATCTTTATTACTGCATGGAAGCTTATGGTGAACATTTTCAACAGATCTCAAATTATCAGTCTTGTTTTTGTATAGTAGCAGAACTAAATTATTTAATTTAACTGTAACTTTTTTAAATAAGTTTCATTATTAACTTTAAAAATTTAAATTTAGTAGAACCATCCTACACATCGAAAATTTCTGAAATAAGTATGCCAGTGAGAAAAAATTAAAGAACTCTAAAACAAGGTTCTACCTGGCCTCCCTTTTGGTATTAGATTGGGGGAAACGCATTCTTGTTAAAGCGTTACAGTTAGGGATCACAAATAGGCGTTTTTTTTTTTAAATAAAGGCACTAACAAATTGATAATTTTTCTTGTCTTTGATACTAGTATTTTAAAAACTACTGGATCAGAACGAGTTAATGTAGGTATGTACAAAAGAAAATCAAATAAAAGTTTCAAACAAGGTACAACTCGACCCTTTTTTTATTTAAGATTTAAGAAGGTAAATTCGCCTTTGCAAGTGGGTTGCGAAAAAAGGTTGCGCATATGCTTAAAAGGTTTTCTCTAAAAAGGTAAATAGTACTTAAAAAACATTCGCTTGTTTTTGTTTAGCTACCCTGAATAAATACATATAATATACAATTGCATTATAAAGAGGTTCCTAATAACTTATAACCTTTGGTTCTGTTACATTTCAAATCCTTGTATATCAGACCTGCTTGTCAGGGTCAGCAAATAGCACTTATAATATTGCAATAAAAATATATACAGAGTGTAAAAAGTATGATGCTCACGATTTTATTAAGCGATAGTGAAGCTCAAAACAGGTCAACAAAGCCGAAAACACATGGGTAAAAAAAATTATAGCTTTTTAGAGTTTAAAAATTTGGCAACACCGCGCCGGATTTATCCCAGCGAGTCGAACATCTAACGTTTTTTGCGAGGTTTTACATATTTACATTTTTTTTAAAGAGACATTTATTTACATACAAATTATAAAAATTACTTCTAGCAATTTATTTTGATATATAATTTAGAGTTAAATTAAAGTAAAACACAATAAATTATTGTTTGCTTTTTATTTGTAATTAAAAAATAAATGAACTAATTAAAAAAATAGGCTAAATATTATTTTTAGAATACAAATTATTTACTTTTTTATTTAGATTTCTCGGTTGCACACATCCCGTTTTCAAAACTCCTTGGTACACCTGCACTACGATTGCCGTAAATTTATAACATATCGGCATATTTTCCCAATTTAAAAATGAACAAAAATATCACTGCCGGTGAGCACAATGTACAACTGACTTTACTTCACGCATTTCGGCTACTTTGGTAAGGGCTGTGGCCAATTGTTTTTTAAATTTTCAACTGGGGGAAAAAATATTATTATTATTATTATTTTTATTTTTATTTTTACCTTAGTTTATTTTATAAGCAAATAAATCTACGACAAATAGATCTGGCCATAAAGACAAAAGTTTCCATCTGTTAAGATTATCAGAAATAATTGTTTCTAAAGTTTGTAAATTTGACATCACTTAGACAAAAATTAGTCAAGTTTTGACACATATGTCATATAAACTTGTTAACTTGTTTTTAGCTCCACTATCGCCCATTAAAATCGTGTGCATCATACTTTTTTTACTCTGTATTAATAGTGAGAGAATTGCTCTATCAAATAAGTCTTATTGCGTTATAAATATCAATAATAAATATTTAAAATAATAATAAGGCATTATAATTTTAATGTGATGTTATAGACGTAAAAGCATATTTGTCCTAGTTTTGCGTATCACAAGAAAGTGTTAAATAAAGACTCATTTTATTTTACTAGTACATATAGACTTACTTTACGGCCGATAAACTGTATAATAAACAACTGTATATAATATATTTTTTAATCACCATAAATCCAGGTAACTATTAAGAATTTCATTATCAGCATTCTCCTGTTACAAGTAAACAGAGCTGTCAGCATATGAAGCCAATTTGTCATATCGGAAATATATTATTCAGCAATTAATAGACTACATGCATATTATGATAAATCGACGCTGCCACGGTGTCTATACTGTGTCCCTGAAGCATAATGCAACGTTGTTCTGATTAATATTTGCCTTTATCATGTCAGAAGCGTGCAGTGTGATATAATATAACATCTATTTGGTTAAACTTCAGTTTTGGTATCGGTAACTATACGTGTACTATTTCGTGTGTCAGATATTAAATTGTTAGAATATAATTTTGTAGTCATTATTGTTAAACATAAAACTTAAACTGCTTTATTTGTTAGTTTTAATTTTCATTTATACAATAGATTTTTAGGTTAGTCACGTAAAAAATACATAAGGATTTAATGTTTTTTTTTATTAAATGGCTCCATAATTTAGAACATGTTTTCCTTAGTACGATTCTAGTGGCAATAGATTTTTACACAAACCTTTATCTTCGTTAAGTCAAAATAATGCTCTTAAAACAATCTTAGGTTCGAAGCTCGCAGAAAGAAACAAGCAAAGGAAATAATTTTGTTATACAAATGACGCTAGCTATAAGAACATCATCTTTATTAAGGGTATTTAAAAAGATATGATCCACTATTCACTTGTATTTTAAGCCAAATAATAAAAATACAGTTATATATTATAAATACGACTTTATTGGTTTTTAAAACAGTTTTTCTGCAGTCGAACTATGTACTTTGAAAGTATATTTTTCATTCTGCTCGAGACACCTCTAAAACATTGTTTTTGAATGGATTAACGGCTCCTTTTACCGACAAAAATGGCTGTTCACGAAATTTATTTTTAACGTTCTAAAACAAAAATCGGGACTATACGGAAGATGTCCTTATATTTCGATTTTTAGTACTCAGATAGTTGGTTCTTAGGCAAGATGTGTAACAACTGGTATTGTCTTAGTATTTTTAGAATGATCCGATGGCGCTTGTTTGTCTTAATTATTTCACCCTAAACTGTGCAAACAAATGGTTCCATACCATTCAAAAATGAATTTATTCGAAGTACTTCGCCCTATTAGCTTTTGTGAAACACCCATACAGTCTACTGCTGTTCTGCTTCCGGCTCATACAATGTTATACATATCTTTAAAAGCACCGCAATTGTATTTTTTAAGCATTTGTTAGCACCAATTTATACAAGCATCTTTAAAGATTTTAACCGATTATGGAAATTTCAAAGGAAAATAACCTGTTTTACGGCTTAATGATCATGCAATATATTATATATTCTGATGGAAACAATGCCCAATATTTCCTTAATCTTACAATACCTATTGTTTTATTAGTTTTGGCATAGCATCAATGTTTCCTGACTTCCGTAACTTTCATCTGTGAGCGAACGGCGGCCACAAATATTTTTTTACACCAGCGTTTTGCAGTGGCAATGGATGAGGCTTTATTTTTAAAAGTGAAAGTCAATCGATGAACTTCTGTCCCAATAATTACGTGGAAAGACGAAATAAATTATTGTACTAACCATTTTTACGAGTTAATTCTATTTATTTACTGAACCACGATTTTGAAGTGACTGCACAAATCGTACTTAAATAAAAAAATAAGCATTATGAAGAAGGTGATGGTTAAAAATATTAAATATCCTGGTGGAATCGTCAAACAGCACCCGAAAGGCCCTCACATAAGTAATGTCCCTAGTATTTACTTGTGTTTTACTTATTTAATAATTTCGAAGACATTTTTTTTTTGGTCTGATGGCCTTACAAACTGGTGTATTAGCCATTCGAAGACATAGTAACGGAATAACAAGAATGTTGTAAAATTAAAAATTGGTAGAACCCTATCCTAAAATAAAACTTATTTCTGATATTATGTTTTATTTTTATTTATTTGTAGCATCAGTTTGTTTCCCTTAAGTTTGGTGTTTTGTTAGGTAGCCTGCAATGTACTCGTATCATGGTCAATTAAGAAAGAGATGTATTTTGTGCTATAAGTACAGTGTTTAAAAACTATTTAACAATCCTTTTTTTAAACACGCATGTGGGAATTTTGCCTTTTGTGGCCGAAAAAGGTATTTTTTTAAATTTTAACTTAAATATTTATTAAAAATTAAAAGAAATATATAAAATCTTTTTTTATATAAAAACAAAAGCTATTTTATTTAAACAGTGCTTTTAATTTTTAATTAAATATATTTTTATATTTTATTTAAAATTATATAATGGCTATTATTTTATTAATTTTATTATATATACAGTGTGGCCATTTAAGTGTACAACATATGAGATTTTTTTTATTAATTTCACAATTAAAATACAAATATTGCCGAAAGTTGGCGCATGCTCAATAATCATATTAAGTGCACTTGGAATGGTTTCAAGTCAAAAAGCATACAGGGTAGTTTAAAAAATATAAAAATTATACAAAAGTTAAGTACCCTTATTTCAAAAAAATTAGCAAAATGTTATAAAAAAAAGTTATTTACAATTAAAAGTTATGCCTAAATACTAAAACATGGTCTTCTAAGAATTGTTTTGTTTTTTTTAAACCTTTAAAATTTCTCTTATTTTTTTATTCGCCCTAAACAGTCTCATAAATTATTTAAATTTAAGTATATTTGTAATATTAACATAGATTTTTAATTTTTAAGGGAATCACAAACTTTATGTTTGTTGCAACGATATTAAACACAACTCTAAAATTGTACAAAAATTCCTTTTATAAGACAAAACATTGTTAATGATAATATGAATAATAAAAAACGTTTATTTAAAGTGCAAAATTTAAATATTTAATGTTTATTAAAAATTAATATATAATGTTTAGTCTCTCCGGTAGCCTACTGGTCAGAGTTTCGGCTCGGCGCGCCGGCGATCCGGGTTCGATTCCCCGCCGGGGAGACACATTTAGGTAGTATACGTTATTTAAATATAGTAGACGTTATTTAAAATAACGTCCGTGGTGGCACTACCGCGTTGTCTAAAAGGTGCTGTAAAATGCAATATTTACATGTTTCAGTGCTCGGACAACGTTGACGGAAAAAAGATGGATTAAACATCGGAAAACCCGGCACCCACGTTACTCTCGTACTAAGGAGCATATATGTATATGTATATGTCTAGCATATATTATATATGTATATGAAAAATCCTTCGTGAGCTGTCACAAAGATCAAAAAAACATAAATCCTACTAAAATAATCGCGGACACCTATGGAAATAAAACAAATAAGTGTTAAAAGTAAACATTTTTATTATTTTTATTATGAATTAAAACTAACAACACTAGGTATGCATTATGTTTGTACTGAACGCACCCAAATCTCAAAAGCAATAAAGCAATGTTTTGATTAGTGCCCTCTCGGCTAACGTTAACTGTCCTGGAGAAGGCGTTTGAAATAAAATAAAATTAATAAGCAAACAATAACGAAGTAATGGTCAGCATTACACTGAGCGGCATGATAATGGATCCTAAATAATAATAATTAAAAAATGTTACATGCCTTAAGCTTTTTAAACCGTGGCGTATATATTTGTTTTTTGTTATGAAATGTAATTGCTATTATTTTTAAAAAATTAATGCAAAATATTATGCGCTACTTCAATTAACTGTTAAGTTTCCAGCTACCTAATAATTGTATCTTATAACTAACCTTATTACTATGACAAACTTGGAAATCGTGTTAAGGATGTTATAATTTTGTAATGTTAAGTAAGCTTTGTCGTAAGTCAAACATCTATTTCCCTTGTTTGCCAACAAAATGTAATTTTCAGAGACACACATCGTAACGTTTTATAGCGAGTATCAACATACTGTCTCAAAAAATTACATATTTTTATTTTAATAAGAAAAAAGTTAATACATTCTTTATGGATGTATATTTTTCGACAAGGGCATTATAGAAAGTTTTAGTAAGGTAAGTATTTAGATTGTATACAGTGCTAAAAATATAAAAAATTTCCCACTGTCTCGGCATATACGAAAAATGGAGCTTCGTTTTAAGACAGTTTAAAAGCAGAAAGAATAGTTCAATATGACACTCTTTACCCGGGCGTTTTTCCCATTTTTGGCAACCATTTTCCCCGTAAAACCCGATGTTGATCCCGTAGAAATTTACAACCTTCGCGTATTTTCCCGCTTTAAAAACAGACAGAAAATACCGCAACAATGCAGTGACGACTCCCCGACTTATGGGTAGCTCTGTTTCCATTGTTTTTTCAAAATTTTTTAAACAGTGAAATTAAAAAAATTTTTTATTTGGTTTAATAAATGTTTAAAAATTGGGTTTTAAATTTTTTAGCAAATGAATTCTGAAAAAATTTGACGAAAGTTTTCAATTATTAAATTTTGGGAAAAAAATTCATTTAAAGTTAGTAACTTTGATATCGTTGGCAAGAAACAGATGGTCCCTTTTTCCACATTTAATATGAACTTTTTAAATTTTTTGACTCCCTATCCCCTTTTTAAAACGTGAGCATCATACTTTCTACACCCTTTTTATATATATATATATATATATATATATATATATATATATATATATATATATATATATATATATATATATATATATATATATATATATATATATATATATATATTTTCTATATTATATATATATATATATATATATATATATATATACTATATATAATCTGTATATTTTTTCAAAAATTTCTTATACCATTTTTTCTGAATGAACAGTTGTTTTGGTTGAGGTTTTCTGTATGAATTCTGAACAAAATATTTCTTTAGTTTCACTTTCTACATGGGGCTTTTTCAAAAGATTTTTTTATTTATTTTCATGATTTTAAAAATATCATCTACAAAAATATATCGATTAGGAATACAACTCCAAAATAATAATAAGAGATATAGGACAATTTACATTTGTAAAAAATATGCACTCTAATTATTTAATTAATTTACGATGCAATAACAATTAAATACTAACAATTACATGATAAGACATACATTTTAAAACTTAAAAACAATTTATTTTATTTTGTTCACTTTTTATTAAATCAAAAGTACGTGCCCTGAAGAAACATATTGTTGATCATTTATAACAGGTAGATGCACACTGTCGGTAGCGGGAAGGATGAGTATTTTAATTTGTGTTTTTATAGTAAAAAAATATTTAGAAAAAATTTATAAATACGAAAACAATTTTAAGATGTATGCTATATAGTCCAGATAATTTTCAATTTGTAGGGACAAGTTTTAATTTTTTTTTTTTAACTAGGAGGTTTTTTCCATAAGGTGACTTCCTTTAACTATTTAATTAAATTATAATATATTTCCCCAGGTCGTAAATGTCTTTTTGTTGTTTACCTTGTTATTTTTTTTGTTTGAATCTTTTCCTTTATATTGGTTTATGATGGTTTTGTCACCCAGTATTTTAGTTTTTGTAAAGTTAAAGGTATTTTTGGTTTCGTGTTCGTGTTTGTGTAATGCGGTAGAAGCGGTTTTTTGGTATTTGTGACCATTTAAACGATTGTTAAGATTTGGGTTGTCTTTATATATGGTTTGGACAATTTGAACCACAAAATTACAAAAACCCATTTTGACTTTTTGTGGGGTTTTTGGCTTTTTAATTTTGTAAAACGTGATTTACTAAGTTCCCCTTTTGACATACCGTTATTTTATGTTTTTTGGAATATGTTTAATTTTTCGTAAATTTTTTGATTTTGGCATAACAATATATTTTTATCTTCCACGTTTTTTTTGTTTATTGTTAGAGGTTCCTTTGTTGAAAAAATTTTTTTTCCTTTGTTTTATTAGTTTGTTAATGAGTTTCTTGGGAAAATTTTATTTTTTAGAACAGCTCTGGCCCTATTTAGTGCTATTCCTCTGTATTCAGGAGTGTTCAATTGCCTATCTGCAAATTTCCTTTTGGCCTTATTTTTTTGGGTTTGGCGGGTGGTTTAAATTATAATTTAGGTATCTTCAGAATTTTGGACCAAATTGTTTTTAATTTGTGGTTATTTGATTTTATTATTGTCATATCTAAGAAATTTTTTGTAATTTTTTTAAAACTCAAGGGTGAATTGCATTTTTGGGTGATATGATTAAAATTTGCCCAACACATCAGGAGTTTTATTTTTGGAACAGCCATAATACAATCAAAAAACATATTTTTTAAAAAATAAAATTGGGAAAATTTCAAATTTTTTGACTCTTTATTCCATGATCAACTGTCAATTGTGGGTGATGGACACCGTTGCACACCCAATAATTTTTATAGAAAAAAATCATTATACTGAAAGTAATGACTGGTAAAGTAAGCTTTACCCCCTCAAAAAAATCGTTTTGTAAAAGGTAATTTCAAAAAATGTCCCATTTTCCTTTAAGGTTTATGGTACAAGATTTGGAATATTTGTTTACAACTTTACTATTTAGAATATTAATTTTATATTTTAATTTATTTGCTGTTTGTTTAGAAATTCCTGGGAAAAATAATCTTTTTGTAGTATTGTTTTTTTTGAATTTTGAAATCCCACTCAGATAGATATTTAGACAATTTTAAAACGGTGATTGAATAGAAAGAAGTAGGTCTTAAAAGAATGTTTTGTTTATGTATTTTAAAAATTATATTTTAGGGGGGAATAGCATTGTGTACAGACAAACGTTTAGATTCTTGCTCGTTTTATTGATTTTTGTTTAACTTTTTTTTATTAGTGCATTGTTTTGCTTTTGGTATGCGTCCTTGGGTCACTTTTAATTTTTATAGTTGTTAATGTCCTTAGTAAAATCATTCATTTTGCTGTTGTAATCCGTGTTATTATTACTGTTTTTTTACTTTTATCTGGTTTTACGAAAAATTTGGGGAATTTTCTTTTAAAAATTTTCTTGTTTCCGGGAAATTGTTTTTGTATTTTTTTTAAATTACCAAGCAAAACGAATACTACATAAAAAAATTCTTTTTCCCCTTTAAAAATTTCCAAAAACAAAACAACATTACATAACTATAACTTAATAATCTCTAGATATAAATTGGTTTATAAAATATTAAACAAATCTTGTATTCCCCATATCCCAAAAGGGGAAAAAGGGGCATTTTAGAAATTACCTCTCTTTTTACCAAAAAAATTTTATGAGGCGTAAAGCACTCATATTCTTAGTATAAGTTCTTTTTTTAAGCAACTTAGGATGTTCACAGGTGCTCCAATTTCATCGACAAAATTTGTGATCATTTGGGAAATTTTTTGGAAAAGGGGGTCA
>JAHBCN010006239.1:0-15000 GCA_019359885.1 Listronotus oregonensis | reverse complement strand
TCTTGTCACATTACATGAAACAAATTTTATGTCATCCTTTCATATTTTAATTTTTATGTTTTCAAATGTTTCCTTAAACTGTACTTTAGTCAAATAGGCGAAATTTTAGACTTTACTCTTAGTTTTATTCCGCAATAGTTTAATACTCGTTTCTTTTGCGTCCTCCAATTAAAAATGTTTTTTTTCCATTTTTATGGAAACTTATCTTTTTATAGGGTTTTTTGGGTTTTTATTCGGTCGTTAAACTTCTTATGGATCATTGGACCTGTTCTTTTAAGGGTGTTTACCATTCAAAAATTAAAAAATTTTCGTTAAATTTTGCGGTCGTAAACTTTAAATCTACTATTCTCAAATCTTTCTTATTAGTAAAATTTTTGAGTCAATTATTTTTCTTGGAATTATTTTTGGTCATATTACAAGCGTTTATATTTAATATATATAAAATGATCCTAAGTTTTATTTATTTTTACGACCTTTATCTTTAGAAATTTCGTCGAAATCATTTTAATGAGGTTTCTGTGTTTTTTTTTGTAAAATTTTAAAATTTTCAAATGTCATCTGGTTCGCGGGATTATCGAACAATCCCATTTTACAAAGAGTTTGTTCTTTTTTTGTTTTCATTTTTATAAAAAAAATTTTATTTAATAATTTTTTCCTTAATTATACCATCTCAATATATATATATATATATATATATATATATATATATATATATATATATATATATATATATATATATATATATATATATATATATATATATATATATATATATATATATATATTATATATATATATATATATATATATATATATATATATTATATATTTATAATATATATTGGAAGAAAGTTTTGGGAAAAAAAAAAAACCAATTTTTGATTTATCAAAAAAAAAGTTTACTTGATAAAAGACCCCCCTTTCTAAAGGAGATTGGGATAGACATTAAACAAAAATTATGCGGTGTTCAGAAAATGAAAAAACTAAAATCTACAAGAAAAAAAAGGGTGCTTTTAAAATAGACATATAAAAAAGGGTCCAAAAAGTTGTTAAAAATTAAAAAAGCAAGTTCAAATTTAATTTTCGAAAAATCAGCCTCTTTATTTTTGTCTGCTATATTTTATTCATTTTAATTTTAATATCAATTTATTATCAAATTTTGCTGTTAGAGCATTTATCGGCGATACTGCGGCTAATAATTTATGGGGAAGCATGTATCATTTAAGCTCACTATCAACCTACTATTAAAAATTTGAAAGTTTGTTAATGAAATTTTAATCCCCATAAATAAAATAGGTGATTTTACAAAAATTGGTATTAGAACAACCATTTTTATAAAAATTAACTATACCAATTTTTGTACTAGTAGGCGTTGAAAATAAAGCTTTAGTGACACATCCTTTATAATTCATTAGCCGCAGATCTCAGCATTAAACACTTAACAGCAAAAAATAAAAGTAGGCCGTTTTTTGAAAATTGGTATTGGGACTAGTTTTTAAATTTTTTGAACAATTTTTTCTTAGTAATTTTTATTTCCATATCTTCTCAAATAAATACTTTCTCTTGTACCATTTTAAGGTTTTCCAATTTTCTGAACCCCCGGTAAAAATATGTAAATGTTTCTATCAATCTTATTTTTAAAGTAGAAAAATTTTTTTATCAAGACCCCAGCTTTTTCGATTAAATCAACAATAAAAAGTTTTCTCTTCAACACCTTTTCCGTGGACATCCCCGTATATATATATATATATATATATATATATATATATATATATATATATATATATATATATATATATATATATATATATATATATATATATATATATATATATATATATATATATATATATATATTTTATTTTAAAGTCTTAAGTATTTTTGTCCGTAGTATTTGAGCTTTGATGTGTAGGTTGCTGTGCACTGGCAGTTAAGGAGAATAGTAAAAAAAAATAAAGCCCACTTTTAAAAATTTATTTTTTTTAATAATCCTTTTTTTTAAAATACTATTAAAAACTAATAAATTATTTTAATTAGGGCTTATTAACAAAAAAATAGTTACGTTTTATAATATGCACAAAAATAATAGTCTTAAAATGACAATATAAAACATAGTCAAACACTAAAAGTTAAACATTACTATTATCAGTAAGATTAACCAAGAACCACCAAATTTTAAGTCACTCTCTCCTTACAAAAAGGGACTAGAAGTGACAATTTTTAAATAATAAATAGGGAATACAGCTGTGTTTCATAAAAACGTCATGACAATTCCTGGTTCTTTTCATTGTTAGTGGTAAAAAACACAAAAAAAATACGTTAAAAAGCAGGTTTTAACGGGAAATCTTCTTTTAAGCAGGAGATTTGTTTCTTAATTTTCCTAAAAATGTTTTATGTTTACTTTCTTGAGGCTGGAATATTTTTTAAATGACAATGTTTTAAGAAAACTGGTCTTTAAATATACAATAATAAGGTATTTAGAATCATTTTGTAATATAAAACTTTTTGTAAAAAATATTCGCTTGATTTACGAAGAATTTTTGAAGCATCGTTTTGAGATACCCAATCATGGTGGATTTTAAAATTTTAGGTAAAAATTTATTTGCTACAGGACAACGACAATAAATTCCTACATTCGTTTTATTGTTTCACTGCAAAATAATTAAAAAAAAACTTAATTTTTAAAAAGTACTTTCGCTTTTTAAAGAGGTGAGTTTCATTATAATTTTAGTATTTTTTCATTTGATGTAGCAACAAAGATATTTGAAAACATTAAAACGTAGGGTTTTATGCAATTTTGTATATAAAGCAATTATTTTATTGGACATAAATCCATATTTCATATCTAAGTCTATTTTATAATATTTTAGCCCATATTAAAAAAATTTAACTAAAATATGTGATTTAACAAACACTTAAAGCACTATACATCAAGAGCTTTTAACATTTATAAAAGTATAAAATAAATTTAGCTAAATAAAAAACACTGGAGAAATTTTCAACAAAAATATTTTTATATAAATTAAGCCATATTTAAATTATGATATAATCCTCTTAAATTGTTTTCGGATTTTAAAATATTTATTTTAGTTTTATTAAAAAACAAGTACTACGTTACTTATAATTTAATTTAGTACAAAATTTAAACGAGTACGCAGTTTATGTATAAATGGTAGTGGGTGGCTAAGTTAACGTTTTGTTTTATTATTAAAAAAATATTTTAAAATTGAAATGCGACGTATTTTTGTTATTTTAATAAATATACGTAAAATAAAAAAAAATGTGAAAATATAGCACAGTTAAAAATAAAACATATTTTTATTTATAAATAAATAAATTTTACTAATTAAAACCACTGGAAAAATTGTCAACAAAAACGTGTGCTTATAATTGTAGCCATATTTAAATTATAATTAAATGTTCTCGAATTGTTTCTGAATTTTAAAATATTTGTTTAATGAAATTTAAACATAATACATTTTAAGTGACTTTATTTAGCACAAAATTAAACAGGGGCTAAAATTTATATATAAACGGTATTTAAAGTTAGGTATTTAAATGTATTATTTTTTATTATTAACAAATATTTTTAAAAATTGCGATTTTCATTAAATTGCATATAGTATTTAGTAGTGTGTAAAATTAAAAATCTGTAAAAAAATATCCTAATAAATTATTAAATATATTTAATTCATGTTTTGCCAAAACTTCCATCGCTAGTACAAAATATGCTTTTTAGCAAAATTCTTTTCATAATATTAAACCAAAATCATAAAATGAAAAATCTCTTGCTATATTTATACCATTTTTAGTTTAAATACCACTATGGATGTTAATTTTTTTTTTAACATTTTTAAAAATTACAAGTGACTTATAATACTGACTTTGATATATTTTAATTGTTTCCTTAATCCCTTATTAAGTTTCTCATTTTTTTTTTAACTAAATAATTTAAAACAAAAAAACCGTAAATTAAGAATTTATCGGGCCAAAATTTCCCAACAAAAGTGAAAAAATTCAGTATTATGCTAACTGGTAAAATAAATAAAACTTTAACAGTTTTTAATACCAATAATTATAGGATCATTCATAAAATTATTTTAAAAGAGTAATAAATTACAATTTAGGTATAAATAAATATCTTACATAACAAATTTATTCTTTTTGGATAAAGGTTTAAAACAGAAATTTAAAGTCATAGAAGTATTGAAATATCGGACATCCTCATCATTAGATTCGTGTTAAATTTCCTGTATTCATACCATTTTCTTAACACAGCTAATAGATTTTTCCTGGGCTTTTTGGTAATAAAGAAATATTTTTGATCTTTTGGTTTATTTAGATATAAAACCAAATAAAAAAAAAAAAATTTTGTAATTCAAATTTTCACAAGATACCACAATTTATTCCTTTTTCGATCGATATATTATACCATCACAATTTTTTGTTCTAATTTTTTTATATTCTTATATAAAATTTGTTCTTTTTTCTAAATAAACCAAAACGTTAGCAAAATCTTTTCTTTTATTTTCTTTTAATTCTTGGTAAATTTTCATTAAAAAATGTGATGAGCGAGACCGGTTTGGTTTTGGTCTTGAAACGGACAAGACCAAGACCAGCAAGACCGCCTTTCGCTTGCAAGCCCCAGACCAGACCGGAAATTTACAAGACCAAGACCAAGACCAAGGAGTGCAAGACTACGCAAGACCAAGAAAAAACCTGCAAGCCCTCTTGCACTTGTGCGATTTTTTAATATTATAAATTTGTTTTATATTTTTTTAAAGGGGTTTCATAAGGACAGAAAAGTATGAGTTATCAAAAACGTTATTATAAGGGGCGGTTCTTTTTAAAATATAAAAAATCATGATTTATAGTTCAACGATTAAGTAAATTCAATATTTCAAAAAATGAGGCGATGAAATATTGTCGGGGAAAGGCCCCGATATCTCGAAACCTTTGCGACAGAAAAACCCGAGGACACAGTAAAAGCCAATACTTTCATATTCCTAATGTTAAATTAGCTATCTGGTAATGCCTTACAGGGTAAATAAAATTTCAAAATCAAGAAGTACATTATTTTGGCCCCCCAAAAAGAAGTGACCATAAGGTGCTTCTTAAAACTAAGATATATATGATAGTGATGATTCATAAAAAAAAAAATTTTTTATGTCATAGGGTTTTTTCGAAATTTTTGGATTTTAAATATCACTTCCGTTTAGATGGAAAAGTCAAAACAATGCCAAAGAATAATGATGTCATTTTTGTCAAAACCGAAAATGATATTTAAAAAATATCTAAGTCAATATTGTTTCTATATGACAGTTCAGCAATTTCAAATAATATACAATGTGGCATTTTTTAATGGATGTTGCTATTAATTTTTTTTTTTTAGGTTAAGTTAAAAACAAGTTTTCTTAAATTGAAACATTCTGGGATAAAAACTAATTTCACATTTACGCCTATTTTCTATTTTTGTGTGTTCTGTTTTTCACTATCCCCAAAACAGTTTCGGAGATCTCACTTTGTCCACTATTGAACTACCTTTAAATGTAAAATATTTATAACGTATTTGTACAAACTTTGTGCCAAAAAATTTTTACTAATTTGAAGAAAAGTTTATATGGAAATTTTTAAATAACTTCTTTTGAATCAAAAACCTGTGTTTCATATCAGAATCATTCTAACGGAATTTCATTTTCTCTGTAATTATTAGGTCTTTTTCTGTAAACACTACATGTTTTTGTACTTTTTTTATATTTTTCTTCAAAAAAATTTAATAACTCTTAATATAAAATGTTTCCATATGTCACTAAATGTATAAAAACAGGTTGTGTCTCAATTTAACCAAATGGACCACAATGAATAAATAAAACCCCCCATTTAAAATATCTTAATAAAATAATTTAAATAAAATATAGGTTAAATTGTATATTTTTAAAATTTAGCAAAAAAATAGTCTCTACCTCTATTTATTTTTAAGTACTAAAAAAAATATATTTTATTAAAATTATTTAGTTTAAATTATTATTTCCCAAAAAAAAAACAAAACCAGCAAGACTCTTGCAGCAAGACAGACCCCAAGACCAAGCCAGGTGGTGCAAACCAGACCCAGACCAAGACCAGGTGGTGCAAGACCAAGACCAAACCAAGAACAAGACCTTGTTTTGCACCAAGACAAGACAAGAACCCCAAAAGGGCCAAGCCCAAATACCCCAGTCTTGGTCTTGTCTTCTTGCTATCACTATTAAAAGCTAGATTTTTCACCATTTAAGTTAAATATCTACCAAACCTTTTTTTTACACTTGTTATGAAAAGGGTCTATAAGTGAACGCCAAAGTCACTTTGAAAGTTACATTTTTCACATAGCATTTGTAGTGGTATCTGCAAAAGTATATAAGCATTTCACTGGATGGCGTACGCTCTTCGTATACGTAAACAAAGTTTTTTGATCATCTTCAAAATAATATACAGGATGTTTATTAAGTATGTTAAATAATTGTAACAGACTACTATTCTTTTAGTAGCGTCAAGCCAAAAAGTTTATATAAACATGGATCTGCAAATTCTTTATTTTTAAGATAAAAAGTGTTAAACAAAAAAAAATTAAACATCTTAAATATTGCTTACTAAATTTTGCTGCGATTTGGCTACATTATATATGACATTAAAAGTCTAAATTAGCTCTAATTTTGGTAAATTGATTAAATTCAGTGGCGTCTCAAGCGGCACCTGAATCAAATTTTTGCCTGCAAATTTTTTTTCGTATCTGGCTTAGTTTTTGCGAAAAACAATAAAATCCACCCAATTGCACATAGCTGGACCACATCACAAACATGAAAAAAATTTTTTTTTTTAATTATTTTTATAATTTTTTATTAACAATTATGTAACAGCTACCAATTTAAATATCAAAACAACCCAACTAACGAACTTTAATATAAATTTTAAATAAACTAAAAACAGTAAATAATAATAATTTTAAGACTAAAAAACTATATTTTTATTGCCTTAATCCAAGAGGATATTTAAAAATTGCATAAATGTCAGTGGCGTACATTTTTGTCAGACATATTTGGTCAGGTGCCGCTCGAGACGCCAATGGACTTAATAAATGTATTCAAGTTACGGCTAAATTTGCCCCTTAATCCCATAAATAACATTGCTAAATTGCAACCAAATTATGTAAAGGACTTTTTTAAGTCACACCCTGAACCTTGAAAACAAAAAATGTGCGGACTTATGTTTATACAAACTCTTTATTTTAAAATTACTCAAGAATTTATTTGTTATATTTATTGTATGTATTCAATTAAAATCCTGTATATTAAAATAACATAGGTTTTAAATTTACCTTACAAATCAACTTAATTTTGTATAAAAACCTAACATTGACAGAAGTTAGTTAACAGGATTTGTAAAGAGTTAAAAGCAAAAAAAATATTATAATTTGATATCCAAAGTTAACGAAAGGCTTTTTATCGGAATACACTGTGAGGCTTTTAACAACTTAATAACTTATGAGCACACGTCAGCAGAATTTCTAAGAGAACCCAAGACATGAGGAAAGGAGTTATGTTGCACAAAGTAATCAGAAAGACTTTTGTCATTTTAAGGTAAATAAAATAATTTATTGTTTACAAATCAATTGATATTTTTTTAAAACTTTTTTCTTTAAAAGTTTTTTTAAATGTATGTTAAAAAGCTTTTAATTTTATTAGAAGATCATAGGTTCTGCTATATCTAATTAACTTTTTACTAAATGTCGTTAAGTCTTTAAATAATCTACTAAACAAAATTAAAATAAAATTTAAATTTTATTTTAGGTTTCTTTATTTTTATTAACTTAAAGAAATATGCTAACCAATCCATAAAAAATGTTCGTTTTAGGTGTCAACGCCAATTTTTAAATAAATTCAGGCCTTATCCCCTTAAAAGGATCCTTCGCTTTGCGAAAGTTGATGACAAAGGAAAAAATGGGTACATTTTTTATTTAAACTATATTTGACACTTTATTAATTCAATACAAGCAACTTGTTTTAATCAAAGACAATTGTAACTACAATTTTTTTTGTTTTAATATAAGTGGTAAATTTGTAAAATTATTTTTACAGATATAACTTTTGCTAATAAACAAAAAATTAATTTGGTTTTGTATTTGGTACATGCAGAAAAACACTAATAGTGTCTTAAAGAGTTATTTAAAAAATATATTTTATCAGCATTTAATCATAAAAATTTTCAAAACTTGTTAAAATACTCCCAATTTTTTAGGCAACCAATCAAGTAAAATCTGTGGTTGAATTTTTTTTATAAGGTTCTTACCTTTTTTTTCTAATTTTTTTTTGGGGAACCGTCTAGATTTATTACCGGAATCGGCGCAGCCTCGTGGGCTTTTTGTACCTAATCTCCCATTTTTTTACCAATTCTCCCACTAGTCTTGTTCTTTTTACAAAAATAACTTAGAGACTGGTTGGTTGATATATTCCTGTGGGCTCATTTTCGGTTGCCCCAAAAATGCCTGTCTTTTGTGGTTTAACGCTTTGCATTCGCATAGGATGTGGTAGGCTGTTTCTTCCCCCTCATTGCACATTCTGTAACTTGGGTTCCCATTATATAAGCCTATCTGGTGTAGGTGTCCTCTAAGGTTATCGTGCCCTGTTAGCAGCTCTACTGTTATGCGAAGTCTTTTTCTACTTTGTCTGAGTAGTTCTTTCTTTGTTCTTTTGGATAATCCCTTTAAGAAACCGGTATTCCTCGTATTTATTTCGGATCTGTTCCCTAGTTTGCCCTCGTGCTGTAATTTGGGTCACTCCAAGGGCAGATTCTGGTCCAAGATCTCGTTAGACCATCCGTTTTTTTGTTGCCTTTTAATCTCGAATATCCAGTGCCCATAGGAGCGTTCTCCCTGGACTTTCAGTTCCTTTTGATATTTCCCCGTCAGCTTAAAAGTTACCTTGGGGTTTGCTTCTTATACATACATACAAACATGGTGATCCAACAGTCTAAGGATGTCCAATGTCGCCATGCTCAGCGAGATAGCAAGAAAGGTTTTTTTTTTAAGTGTAGGGTTTCTAAACATGTCTGTCTTAAAAATAGTTTGTTCTATACGGATTGTCCCAAAGGAAAATAGTGGCTGTAAGGTTAGGTGTTTTAAATTGTAACCCTTATGTTTTTATACATGTATTTTTAAATACAGTAAGCTATTTTACTTGTGCTTCAGCAGGCTAATTGACAGGCCAACTGAATGACTTAACAGAGAACGCCGGCTTCGGTTCGCCTGCATGTGGCAGGTTTTAATATAAAAATTTTCAAGTTCCTCCAGAATATCAAAGTGCACGTCCTGGAATATCATCGACGCAATTGGCAATTCGGATTAGTGCACGCCTGGATTAGCATGGTTTAAAGAGGTTGTGTAAATATTTAGGGTCTTATAACATTTTTCCCATGTAACTGTTTAAATGACATTAATAGGGTTTAGTAAAATAAACACATATTTCTTAAGCATATTTTTTTGCAGTACCAAGTTTATTTGTCTCTTAGAACTAGTAAATACATAGGTAAATAAAAAATTGGTTTTACAATTTTTACCTTATTCCATGTAATAAAATTACTGCTATTTCTTTTCTTCTAATATTTTTCTCTTTTTGATTTTCAATTCATTCTTTGTAATGTCTTTTAAAAGTGCATAATATCCATTTAGATAATTATGATTCCCTTTTAGAATAAAAGCCGATTGTAAAGTTTAGTGTCTCCTATTCTTTACATTAAAGCTGAAGAGCTTAAGTATTGGGTAAAATAGTTTTTTAAATAATCATTTAAATGAGTTATAATAAGTTTAATTTTGTAAAAAAAATTGAAATTAGGTTTAATTTTTAGAGAAAATTGTACTTTGTAAAAATAATAATTTGATTAAGAAATGTATAGCTGGTTTATTTCTACAATATAAATATTTATTTTTACAATAAATATTTATTTTCTATTTTTAAGAATCCACTTTGTTACATATCATAAAAAAGTATTTAATGACATTATTTTATTTTACTTTAAAATAAATTTAATTAATTTTCAAAAAACAATATTTTTTTTTATTCTAGGACAGTCCACGAAGGCTGATGCCTAAGTACTAACGTACCGTGGGTGTCTTAAGTGTAGTCAGAGGGAGTTTATTCACACGGTACATAAATATTTGGAGATTGGGAGGAGAAGGAAAAACTTCTGCGGCAGCAGGTTCCATAGTCTTGGCACTCTAGTGATGAAGGAACAAAGAAAGCGGGAAGTTCGGGGCATCTCTAACTGAACTGTATAAGGATGTATAAAAGTTGCACTACGTGTTGCTTTGTTAGGAGCTGCCAGAGAAGGAACTATACTGGCCAACTCCTCTGAGCAGAAGCCGTGAAAATACCTATAGAAGAGCGACAGATCCCCTACAGCTCGACGGTGGGAGGGTGGAGTCCATGCTAAGTGTTGTGGGGAACGCCATTCCCCAGACATGAGAACAATATTCTAAAGGGGGTCTGATTTGGAATACATACAGAGTGTACAGATTTGAAGAAGAGAACTATTTTTTGACTCGGAAGAATAATCCAAGATTTTTTGAAGCTGCCGAGGCTATGGATGTAATGTGTTTATGCCAGTTGAGGTTATTTACAAAAATAACATCGGAAAGATTAAACGACTCTTTGTTCTGCAGAACTTGGCCGCTCATATGTAAGGGATGAGCATTGGCAGACTTTTTTCGCGACAGCGAACATGCCTGTGTTTTCGAGACATTAAATTGAACAAGATTTTTGGCTCCCCAATCCAAAATAAGTTTGAGGTCTTGTAAAAGAGATATTTGCATTGACCTGCACATTTTTTAAATTCATAATAATATTAATCAAATAGCTTTGCTAATCAACGAGCTGTATCAACCAAAGCTTATCTGTCAAAAAACCTGAGTTTTCGGTTACACGAGGTGCCAGGCCTGTTTTTGCTGAAAACTCTTTAGAAAAGTGGATATTACAAAAATTGAGATAGGCTCGCTTTTAGACGGGCTCGGAAGAGTTTACAAAATAAGCAAAATGTAAAAAATACCAAAAAAAATCCTTTTAATTTAATTAGCACATTCATGGTACTTGAGCCTTAGCCTTCATGAATTACCCCAAATTAAAAAAAAATCTTTCTTTCAAGCTAAATATTGAGTTCATAAAAAAGTTTAATTTAGTAAGCAAGAAAAAGTGTTTAATTCTGACCTCAAAATTGCTGCAAGAGTCTTGCAGGTCTTGCTTTTTTTTTGGTAGTAATAATTTAAACTAAGTAATATTGAAGAAAATATATTTCTTAATACTTAAAAATAAATTAAGATGGAAACTATATTTTCTGCACTAAAATTATAAAATATGCCAATTTAAACCTTACACATACGTTTGAATTATTTGATTAAAAAGCATATTTTAAATGTAGGGGTTTATTTATTTATGCTTAATTTTTAGTTGAATTAAGACACAACCTGTTTTTATACATTTAGTGGCACATTTTGGTAATAAGAATTATTTAATTTTTTTTTTTGAGGAAGCATATAAAAAAAAGAAATACAAAAGTATGTATTGTGTGAGCAGAAAAATTAAACTTTTAATTTCAACCAGAAAATAAATTTTCGTAAAAATGATTCTAATATGTAAACATTGGTTTCTGATAAAAAAAAGTTATTCAAAAATCTTTTCAGTTTATGAGAGCTTTGTATCTTTAAGTTAGTCAAACATTTACCGTACATAGTTTGTACAAATACTTTATAAACATTCTGCATATTCAAGTGGCTCAATACTGTGACAAAGCTCGATATCTCCAAAACCCGTTCGTCATGGTGAAAAACTAAATATGAAAAAATTATGGAAAAAGGATGTAAAATGTGTTTTTTCTATTCCAGAATTTTCCAAAGAATCCACTGCCACTCAAGAAAACTCCCTTACTTTTAGCTTTTTACCCAAAATATAAAATTTATGACAAAAAATCAATTTAAAAAATCAGCACCCTATATTATGCTGTAAAATTGTTAAACTGTCAAATAAAAACAATGTCAACGTAGAATGGTTTAAATATAATTTTCGGTTTTGATAAAAAGTGACGTCATTATTATTTTTAGCCTTGTTGTGCCTTTTGCTAAAACCGGGAGGTATTTAAAATCCATTTGTATAAAAATTTTCCTATATGACATGAAAATATATTTTCAAAAATTCCTCTCTATTACATTTATATCTTAGTTTTCAGAAGCAATCTGGTGTGCTTTCTTACAGTGTAGAACAGAAATAATGTTTTTCTGCATTTTGAAATTTTTGATCCCTGTAAGTGGCACTTAGCTAATTAAAAAAAAAAACATTTGGAATATGAAAGTTATTTTCAGCTTCTATAACTTTTGTACCCCTAGCTATTCTCGGTCGTGAACGGTTTCGGAGATATCGTGCTTGGTCGGACATTAAGTCACAATCCTATTATTTTTGAAATATTTGGTAGATTTACTCATAATCGTTGTTAAAGAACTGTATAAAATAACAAAGTGATCCATTTAATTATTATCTTATTAAAGAAACCTGTTACTCATTAAATAATTGCCTTTTTGGCAGTTCTCGCCACATTTTTTGTCATTTCTCTATGGAATACCTCTGTATATTGAATAAAAAAATTGAATATTATAACATTTTTAAAAAAGTTGCAAAAGTGCAAGAGTCTTGCAGGTCAGTCTTGGTCTTGCGTAGTCTTGCACTCCTCGGTCTTGGTCTTGGTCTTGCATACCCCGGTCTTGGTCTTGGTCTTGCAAGCGAAAAGGCGGTCTTGGTCTTGGTCTCAGTCTTGGTCTTGCTGCAAGACCAAGACCAAGACCGGACTCGCTCATCACTATTAGTTTTTAACTGGATAGAACTGGTAAAAATTGCCTCAATAAAAGATCATGCAATAGTTCGTTAAATTCAGTTAAATAGTTTTGCACAATAATTTTGCAATTTAATATTGTTTGAAAAAATGGTCAAATTTGCAAATTGGTTATACTATGCTTGAGATTGGTGTCTTTAAAGCCTTATTAAAACAAATCCGTCTATTTTAAAGAAAAGTTGTACTGAAAATTTCACATCTGTCACATAAAGCCAGTTGCACATTTTTTTAACAGTTAATTATGGCAACCTTAAAATTCGATTTTTTTCTTCTACCTGGGTAGGCGAACAAAATTAATAAATAGAAAGTTCCCAATGTATGAGCATATCTTGTGTAGGTGTCCTCTTAGGTTATCATGCCCTGTTAGCAACCCCACTGTTATGCAAAGTCTTTTTCTTTTTTGCCTAAGTAGTTTTTCCTTTTTTCTTTTTACTGAGGTTTTCCTGTGTATTCGATGTGTTTGTTTCGGATCCATTCCCCGGTTTGCCCTCGTGCTGTGGTTTTGGCACTTAGAATCTTAATAAAGCATTAAAAATTTACAAATATTTTGCAAAAGTTGTCTTATGATTTCAATTACGACAGATTAATTATATAATTTAAATTTAAGATTGCCACTTACAACTAATAACCCTGGATACTACTTTAAGTAAGCGCTCTTTGCAGCAAAATAGAGTTTGGGTAAATGGTTAAACATAAATTTTTATAATTTAACTTTTATGTGAATATACCAAAGCAAAATTTAAACTATTAAAATAACCAAAATATAATACAAAATCAGTTATGCTGTAAAAGAACATAAATCTCTTTGCAAAAGGTTATTATAGTTTGAAAATCATTTATTTTAATACCCAGTTTATTTTAAAATTATCTTTTATGTTTTCGTGTATTTGTGTATTAAAAACAAATTGAATACAAATGACATTTTGTTAACGTATTCAGAAATATTTAGCTGAAAATATAGAAATACGAATATGGAAAAAAATGAATAAATAATATTTTTTATTTATTGTTTAAAGTTTAAACAATGTTTTAAACCGTGTTTTCTTTTTGTAACTATAAAAATATATCGGGGTTTATTTATATTAAAAGAAAAAGTTTAAGAAGTTGAGTTAGACTATGTGTGTGTTAATTGTAAAGGTTCTGTGGTTATTTATATTTTATTAACCGACTTCAAAAAAAGGAGGTTATCAGTTTCACACATAGGTATGTATGTTAATGGAAGGGTCAATAAAACCGTCATGTTCTTTTACAACACATTAAAAAATATTACATCTAATTCTAGTGCATCTGTTGCAGCTTAATTTTTTTAGGTTTTCCTTTTCGTGGCACATACTGATGCCAACATGACCAGGAAATGAAATTATTTGTTCGTAATACCTAAACGTTGTTCCTATGGGAGAAGCAAAACGGTCCTAAGGAAGGTGCGAAGGTGTCAATGACTGGTCAAATTTTCCAGAGTTTGTCGCGATCTTTTTCTTCGTTTGTTACTTTTAAATTGTTTACAACATGATTCCAGTTTCTGAGCTGAAAATACCTATTTTTTGGTAATGTTTCGGCAATAAGGGGAATTCTAAATGAAGCAGACATTCTAATTCTGAAAAAATCTAGAGTGTTCATTAAAAGCGTTAAACATACAGAAGCTTTAATTTCATCCTTAGTTGCTCCATATACTTTGCTGTACGCTTGCTGAAAGTGAATGTTTGTATTTTTTTATTTCATTTAGGGGAAAAAATGGGTCTTGTGCTTTTTGTTTTAGAAAAATTCGGAAAAACTGGCCAAATCTTGGTTTTTGGGTCCCAAAAAGGTTTAATGGCTTTTTAACTATTTGTGAGTGTTTGTTTTTAATTTTTCTGTAATTTAACATTTTCTGAAGATTGGCTTCTCTTTTGTCCTTTATTTTTTTTTAATTGGACGTTTTTTTTTGTTTAGTATTTTTTTAAGAACTTGTTATTGCTAAGGATTTATAACCACCTAATGAACTGCTAGAGTAACTGTCTTGACTTTGCAGAGTTAGTAATGTTTGGGGGAGAAACCTTTTATACAAATCAGATGTGGAGCAGAAATAATCCCCCAAGTGTAAACCCCCGGGTCATAATA
>JAHBCN010006238.1:0-50041 GCA_019359885.1 Listronotus oregonensis | reverse complement strand
CCCTCAATTTTTTATGGAAAATGGTTTTTTGGCCAGTTGTTTTCAAAATTTCCATAGCGATAGTTTTCAATGAGCTAATCAAAGTCCTCACGAAAACTCCCCCAATCCCCCAAAAACACCCTCGAAGGACCTCGGGGATTTTTCTTATGGAAAATGGTTTTCGACCAATTGTTTTCAAACTTTGCATACTGATAGTTCTCAACACGCTAATCAAAAGTCTTCACGGGCACAAAACCCGAAAACCCCCCCAATTTTCCAAAATCACCCTCAAACGTCACTGGGAATAATTTTGAATGATAGTTTGGTCAATTGCTTTGAGAAATTTTTTAAGAGTGTTGTCGAATTGCAGCCACTTAAATAAATACAGAGCTACAGCCTGACATCTCCTATACCTGGATTTCTTACGGGGTATGTGACCCCTCCCTAATATCTCGTCCCCCGACTTTAGACTTCAATCACCAACTATTAAAGTCTGCTTCCTGTTAACGGGTGGCAAACCCTTTTTTATCATGAAGTCCATTTCTTAGTTGTATATCCGCTTTTTCCCCCTCCAACCCTAATTGATACCCACTCACCCCCCCCCCGGCCTTCCATTGAAGTTTCTGCTCACGGATTTTAATTTAATATTTAAGGGGGTACCAGTCGACAAATATCAAAAAATTTTACATCAAAGTAGGCTTATATCGGTGCTAAGTTTAAATAAAAAGAATAGTTAAGTTTATCCATTTTTTTCATAAATACAAAAAATGTGCATGTTTCCCCCCCGGGTTTTTAAAGGGTGTAACGTGACAACCCTGTATATTAGTATTGTTCTTGCAGAAAAAAATTTTGAAATTATTCAAATAGGGCCGTTTAACCGCTTTTTTTAATAAAAAAACCTTTTTTTAATAGCTATTTAAAATTTCCCAAATTTAATTGTCTATCAATCTGTTTTGGGGGGTTTTTGTACCTAATGTAAATCACTTTTTTTTCATATAGACTTTTTTTTGGTTTGACCTAAAAATTTTCAAATAAAAAAGGGGGGCCGGCCCGGGAAAAAAAAATTTGCCGGTTTGTGACGTCCCAAATGTTCGGCGCCAAGCCATCCAAGCCACTGCGATTGCACAAAATTCTTTTTTGAGGGCCCCGGAACAACGTAACGTAAAAGTTTTGGTTGTTGGCAGAAAAAATGCAATCTATCGGGGCATCCCCTGGGTTAACAATTTTTTTTTAAAAAAAACCCAAAAAATTCCCCAAATTTTTTGGTCGCTATAGAGGATAAAGCCGTGTTGCCATAACTCCACAGGCTCCTAAATTTAAAAAAAAATTTAAATCTATGCATTTAAAAAAAAATTTTGTATTTTTAATAATGTTATTCGTTGATAAACCCAAATATTAGTATCGAAATAGTGATAAAAAAAGGTAAATAAAAAAAAAATTATAATAAAAAAAAAGGGGCAATACAGAAACAAATAATACTATAACATTATTTAAAACCTGAATGTTTTTCTTTGGTTACAGCAAGTGATGTCCATTTATTTCAATGTAAAAGTTTTTCCTTTTAAATGCAAAAATTTCTACACTGTCAACAGGCACTAAATAAATAAGTTTTAAATAACCAAGAGAAAATAGTCTAAGGATTAGGATCCAGCAAGGGGGGAGGCCAAGTTTGGGGGTCCACTTCGTCCAATCCACCGATTGATAAGTTATTTAGATATTGTGAACTATTAAACAAAGGGGCTGGAGCCTCATCGTGCTTAAAAGAATGTTTCTAATATTAATCCATAAGGCAAACCCTTGAGCAAACTGGTAAAATGTTTTGTAGAAAATGTAAGTAATGGGGGATCTAAAGCTGAGGCATAACATACTCCTTTTTTCCTATTTCCCTAACCCCGGGCCCCAAAAATTTTAAGGAAACTTTTTGGGGAATTCCCCCTAAGTTCTGCCTCGCTGTTAACAAAACTTTATCGAGGAAATGCGGTCCTGATAGCATTTCATCTGCATCCACTGACAAAATTCCACTCTAGGCAAAAATGACGTTTTAGTGCTTGAACTTTTAAAAATGGCGGGGATAAAAGTTCCCCATGTAAAATTTTCCTGGATTAGCTTCAATCCGTTGAAGAAAATTTTCCCCCGTCTGCGGCGTTCGGGTAGTACGGTTTCGTTCACAATCTCTCTTGTTTGACGTAAGATTACCAGTTTCTTTAATATTTGATGAAAACCTTACGAAGGAAGCTGGCGTTTGGAAATTTTTTTTGGTACGACCTTCGAGCTTCCAAAGCAAACCCCGTTTTTTGCCATCCAAAGTGCAAGTCGACCATTTCAGCAATAGAGATTCCGGCACTTTTTTTCAATTACACTGTTATTAACACTATAATAATCTAATAAACTTTTTTTAAAAACCCCATGTTAAATTCGTTTACCTACCTAATAACTAGACTGTTTTTCATTTTCAACTTAGCACCAAAAATCCTATTTGATGTAAATTTTTTTATTATTATGCGACGACCCCATGGGTTTTTAAAAAGAATCCCTTTTTTTATGTCATTTACCGCGGAATCAAATTTTTTAAAAAAAAAAAACCATCGCCATAGCAACCTTGTGACGTTTTTGGGACCTATCTTCATATAAACTTTTCTTTATAATTTAACATTGAGAATCCCCCCTGTTACAATGATTTTCCCCAGACACCCTGTATATGGGATCCTTTTTTTAAATCAGCTTTTATCTATATTTCATTTTCATTCTACATTTGGTTAATTGTGATTTTTATTTTAGTTTTTGCCGCCAGGAAAGGGGGTTCGAATTTTTTTTGGGGTTGGGGGAAAGTCAAAATAATAGATATTTTTAAAAAAATTAGAGGAGCCATACCCATACGACCAATTACAATTTGGGCTGAGGAAGCAGGTAAGTTTTGTTGAAAAAAAGCCAAATTTTTTTTTTTGATTAAGATAATTTTAGGGTTTTTTTTTTAATGTTTTTAGTTTCCGTAATTTAACATTAGAAACGGCAAAGCTGAAAAGACTGAGTTTAAAAAGTACTTATTTAATTAATGACTGATGAAGGCCCCTTTTTAACGCTAAGTATCGAAACAAGGTGAATTTTATAATCTCCGACATTTTGAATATTAAAAAAAAGTTTTTTTTTTTTTAACATTGCTGTCAAGATAACGATAGGGTGTCCCATTTTTGACACTTTTCCCCCCGATTTGTTAGTGTTATCTTTTCTTCTTTTCCCCCTGGGCTGTTTGGGGTTTTTAAAACCCCGGAGGCCTTTGGGGCCCCGGTGCCTAATCTCCCCTTATCATTTCACTAGTTTTTTTTTTTTAGAAGGGTGTAAAACCCCCAAAACTATATATTTTTTGTGGGCTCATTTAACGCTTTCATACGCACAGGATAGGGGAGGCTGTTTTTTTCCCCCCTTAAAATTGTTACCCGGTTCCCCCCTTAAGGGGCCCCTTTTTTTTTGTGTAGGTGTCCTCTTGGGGTTTCCGGGCCAGTTAGCACCCCACTGTTAGATTAAAATTAGATTTTTGAGGGGAAAGGCCCCAAAAATGACCTCCACCCCCTGAACCCCCACCAGATTTTTTTGTGGTTTTTTATCGTTCTTTAAGTACCTTTTCCCCCCCCGTCTTCTTATCTAAACCCCAGAGTCTTAACCCGGGCCCCCAATATTTTACCCTTTTGGGCCTTTTTCCTCACCAACCCCCCTTTTCCTAACCCCCCATAGTGCTTCGCAGTGGCACCACACATTTTCCTTTTTTTTTTCCCTTTTTCCCAAAAACCCCCCGGCTATCCTCCAAGGTTTTTTTCTTTTCAGGTGCTTGTTAAGTTTGGGAAAACCCCCTTTAGTTGACCTACCGTTATCCTTACGACCCTTTCGACTGTGGCTCGGGGAGGCCCCCAAAAAAAGGGCCCAGAAAAGGGTTTAAGAACTGCTTTCCTTAAAAACCCCCCGGGTTTTTGCCCCCCAGCATTAAAACTCTCTTTCCCCCTCTTTTTAAAAATGGGAAAACCCCCTTGGGGTTCCACAGAAAAAAACCCAAAAACCCTTTATTTTCATGGCTAAAACCTTTTTGGTTTTGGGTTCCCCGGGCCCCCGGTCCCCCCTTTCCCAAATTTTTTGCCAAGCCGGTTTTTTCCGGAAATGGTAACAGCCCCCCCCTAGTTTTGGGAAATTTAATTTTTTGGGAAAAAAGGGGGCCCTTTGGGCCCCCCTGTCTGAGTAAATGATGAGGTTTTTTCCCCTTTCTTTTTTTTCTTTAATCAGCACGACACAATGGTTATTTTTGCGTTTCCCGTTGGGGAAAACCCCGTGGCGTGTGCCAAAAGTTTTTAAGATTTCTTTATCGGGGTTTGTCTCCATAGATGCCAGCTCCTCCCCCCTTTTGGGGTTTTGGAACCCTTGATACCAGATATGATTGGTTTGGGGATTGGAGGGACTTTTTCCCTACCCCCCAATTTGACAAATCCAAAAGTTCGGCCCCTCACTTTTTTGGGGGAATTTTTCCCCCTTTGTCTGTGTTTTTCCCCCTCGTTTTGGGGTTTTTTCCTTGGGGAAATTAAAAGGGGGTGGTTGCTTGACCATTTTTAATATTTTTTATATTTTAATATGTTGCCCCTACACCCCAAATAATAAAAAAAGGGTTTTTTTAAAAAATTTTTATATGCCTTCGTTTCCTTCAGCAGCGGCTTTCCCCCAAGATGGCGGGACTTTTTTAATCAAAATCGTCGTTTGCGGAAAGTCTTTTTCTCTTAACCCCCATATTAGATAACCAATAAAAAAAAAATTTCTGTTGTTCTTTAAATGGACTATCATTCATATCAAAGTGATTGGGAAGGTATTTTGGAAGGGTAAAAAAATCAAAAAAAGGTAACAAAAAAAAAATTTTTGTCATTTTAAAGATTTTTTTAAAAGAAGGGGGTTTTTTTTGAATTTAAAATTTTTATTTTTGTTTCACATGTCTGGTGTTTGTAAAAATTTAAAAATTTGGGAAGACCCCCCTTTTTTTCCAAAATTATTAAATTTTAAAAAAACCAAAAAAATTAAACTTTGGGAGGAATTCAATGGGGGCCCGGGGAAAAAACTAAATTTCAAAAAAAGCCTTTTTTTCCTTTTTGTCAATTTTTTCCTTTTAGTTTTTTTTAATGTAAAGTGAAAGTTTTTAAAAAAATCAAAAAAAGCTGTCATATTGCACCTTTCTTAACAGTTGTTAAAGGGAAAAAAAACTGTATCATGTCCAAATTTTTTAATTTTTTAAGACCTTTCCAATTTTAAAATTTTGGGGAAAATATTGATTTTATTTAAATAAATGAAAAAAAATAAAAATTTTTTACCCCTTGGGGGAAAAACCCAAAAATTAACCCCCAAAAGGTATTTATATAAAGAATAATTTTCCAATATTTTATTAAAATTATTATTTTATGTTTTAAAATTTCCCCTTTTTAATTTTTAATTTTGGGGTGAAAAATTTTCCATTTTGGTAATTTATTATGCATTACCTTTATTGGAAATTTGCTGAGACTCATGTCATAGCCTGTTTATGATATCCAAAAAACATTTTTGAAAAAAAAAACATTCTTTGGTCCGTGTTTTTTGGGAAAAACTGTGATTGGGAAAAAGGGGTTTTTAAAAAGATAATAATTTTTTTTTTAAAAATTTTTTTTTGTGAGTTATTCAGGGGTTTTTAATTTAAAAAATTATATTTATTGTTTAAAAAATTTTTGGGGGGTTTGTGGTGTTTTTTTTTTTAAATTTAAAAAATTTTAATTAAAGCCTCTGAAAATTTCCAAAATTATTTTAAAAAAAAAAAAATTTTTTCCATTATCTTAAAAAAACCCTTTCTAACCCTTTTTTCCAATAAAGGGGACAATGAGCGGAAAGTAATGCTTGTTTCTTTTGGGGAAGCTTTTTGTTGCTGCATGTCTTAAACGGCCCCTATGACATGAGTCCCAAATTTCCAATAAAGAATAATGCAGGGAAAAGATCTCCAAAATAATTTCAAAAAATTAATTATTGGGGAATTTAAAAAAGTGCTATAAAATAATTTTAAAAAAAATTTGGAAAATTATTACTTTTATAAATTTTTAAAGGTTAATTTTGTAAAGGAAAAAAAAGTTTTAACATTTTTGGGGGCTTATTTTTAAAAATTTTAATCCTTTTTCCCCAAAAATTATTTTGGAAAAAAAATTTTTGAATTTAAAAGTTTTTTCTTTTTTTAAAACCCCGTTTAAAAAAAGGGCCTTTTTTTTTAAATTTTTTTATTAAAACCTTTTAAAAAATCTAAAGAAAAAAAATTCTTTTTTTTAAAAAGGGATCAAAAAAAATTTTAATTTTTTAAAGTTTTAAAATTTTATAGCCCCCCCCTGAGATTTAACCCCCCAAAATTTTAATTTTTTTGGAAATTTTTAAATTTTTAAAAAATTTTTTTTTAAAAGGGGGAGTCTTCTGAAGTTTAATATTTTGTATTCAAACATAAATAAAAAAAAAAAAAAATTTAAAAACCCCTTTTCCAAAAAAATTTTTTTAAAAAGACAATTTCATTTTTTTTTTATTTTTTTTTAAACCCCAACTCCAAACTCCTTCCCCAAACCTTGGGAAAAAAATTTTGCCCTTTGGGGTGACAACGAATTTTTTTTTGGTCATCTGCATTTTTGAGAAAAGCCCCGCAAACGACGTTTTTATGAAAATCCCCGCCTTTGGGGGCTGCTGAAGAAAAAACCTTTAAAATTTTTAAACCCCATTTTGTTAAATTGGTTTTAGGATCAACATATTAAAAAAAAAAAAAAAAGGGAAAAAAGAAAAAAAGTGGGGGGAAGTAATCTTGAATCAAAAGGGGTGATTCGGGGAAAATTTTTTTATATTTAAAAAACAAAAAATACCTGATCTTTAAAGTGAGAATAATCTGGGGCCTTTTTTTTTGTTTGACAATTTTTTAAATTCAAAAAAAAAAGTGGGGGGGGGTATTAAAAAGGGTTTTCCCTAAAACACACCCTGTATTTTTGGGAAAATTGGCTAAAATTTTAAAAAGTTTTTGGCTAGTTGACGAACTTTCTTGGGCTATAAATGTTATATTATTTGAAGTTTTTTAGTTTCATGTCGCCGCTAGAGGGCTTTTTACGATATTCCAAAAAAAAAATTTTGGTTACTTTTCTAAAAAAAATTTAAAAAAACTGAAAAAACCAAATATATTTTTTTTTTTTAAATTAATGGGCCCCTTTTGAAGCAAAATATTTGTTAATGAAGACATTTAAAAAACTTATTTTTTTTCTGTATTTGTATTAATTTTATTTTTTTTTCATGTATGCAAAAAAAAATGTATTTTTTTATAAATAAATGTTTGTATGTAATTCATTTTTTTTTTTTATTAATATCTATTAAATTTTTTTAAAATTGAAAAAGTTGAAAGGGGGGAAGGGGGAAATAAGGGTAAAAGTCTGTAAAATTTTAAAACTTTCCCCTTTTTTTTAAAAAAGCATCCCAAATTTTTTGGGGGTTAAAATTGTGAAAAAAAAAAAAGCAAAGGGGAAAAAAATTTGTCAAATTTTTTAAAAAATTCTTTTCCACTCGTAACCCCAACCCCAAAAAAAACCCAACTTTTTCCCCAAAAATTTGTTTGAATTCCACGCTTGATCCCCTAAAATCTTCCTTTTTTAAAAAATTTCCTTTTTTAAAAAAAGCCCGAAAATTTTTTAAAGTAAAAAGATCAAGCGTATTATTTTTTCTTAATAAAAAAAACGTCGGGGGGTGGAGGGGATACCAGCAATCGTTTTAAAAAAAAGTGCTTCCGAGCTTGCCCCCCTCTTAACTCGCCTTTTTTTGAATTTTTACGACACGGGCTTTTTCCCCGGGGATTTAAAAAACTGCACGTGTGAAACCCCGCCCCCAAAAAAGGGGTTTTAAAAACCCCCTTCTAACTATATACATATATCTCTTCTTTCTGTTTTTTTAAAGGGGGAAGGAAAAATTTTTTTTTAAATTTCCCCAAAAATTTTAAATATCTGGAAAAAAATAAGATTTTTTCATGATAGACAGTACGGATTCCGTCGGGGGAGATCCACAGCTGATCTTCTTTCCTTTTTCTCACACAACTGGAACAAGCCCCCTTAGTTTTTGGGGAATCCCAGATTTTTTCTTTTTGAAAATTCCGAACCCCTTTGATCAGGTCGGGTGATGGGCTTTTTTCCCCAAATTTTCTTCTTACGGGCTTCCCCAAAACAGTTACTGTAGATGGTCATTTTCGGGGGCCCCCCCAAATTTGCTGGGGGGCCCCGGGGGGTCAGTGCTGGCACCCGCTGTTTCTTCTACACATTAAGGATCTTCCTCTTCCACAATAACCCCTTTTAAAAAATTTTTTTTACGATAGTACCCCTCCATGGGGGATTAAATTTTTACAAGCCAAATTTTAATTTTCATTTGGAAAAAAAACCAAAAGGCAATGCAGATATCCCCCTTTACAAGACCTCAGACTTTTTTTTGGTTGGAGCACCAAAAATCTTGTTCAGTTTTAAAACATGTTCGCTGTCGCAAAAAAAAATCCCCCAAGCTCACCCCCTTCATATGAGCGGCCGGGTTCTCCCAAACAAAGAGCCGGTTAATCTTGTCGGGGTTATTTTGGGGAATGGTCTAAACTGGACAAGCACATTACATCCATAGCCCGGCAGCTTAAAAAACTTGGGGTTCCTTTCGAGCTGGTTTTTTTCTTAAAAACTTATACTCTTTCCCAAATCAGACCCTCTTTGGAATATTGTTCTCCTGCCCCGGGGAAAGTCTTCCCCCCCCAGGGGGTCTTCAAAGAAAGCTGTTCGTCTTATTAATGATCCAACGCTCAAGAAAGGCTCCCTCTTTTTTTTCCACCCCTGAGCTGTAGGGGATTTGGGTGCCTTTTTCTTAGGGTTTTTTTCGGCTTCTGCTCCCCAAAAAGTTGGGGCCTATAATTTCCTTTCTGGCCTCCCAACAGGCAACACGTAGTGCAACTTTAATGCATCCTTTTTTAGTTCAGTTGAGAAGCCCCGAACTTCCCGCTTTTTTTGTTCCTTCCCCCCCGAAAAGTCAAAAAATCGGGAATCCCCCCCCCCCAAAATTTTTTTTTCCCTTTCCCCCCAAAAATCCAAAAAAATTTTAATCCCCCGGGGAAAAAAATCCCTCTCACCACACTTAAGACAACCCCGGCACGGGGTTCTTTTTAGCCCACAACTTCGGTCGGCACCTTTGATCTCGCAGTCTACGAACAAACGAGACGAAGCGGTTTTTTCCCTCTGTCGCACATCCCCCGGGGGAAAATCAGAGCCGGATTAAAAAGGATTATTTTATGTAAAACGACAAATTTTTGCCTAACAGTACCTAGTAGATAATTTTAAAGTTAATAAGAAATATAAAAATATACAATAAACTGACCGAAAAAGTAAAATATTTTAATTGTTATAGACTAAAAAACTCATAAGGGGGTCAAAAAAGTAACATGGGCGATTTATAATATTTAGGTCACAATAATTGTATTACAATAATTAGAAGGGGTGTAGTTATCTGTAATCTTATGAAAGAATAATGATTTATAAAAATCGTTAGTTGTTTAAAAGGGGGCATGGGGGATCTTTAGCTGTTTCCTCATATTCCCAGGTCATTTGTTAAGGTCTTTTCTCAGCTCTGCAAATTTGGGGGTAAATTTAAGGAAAATTGCCTTTGATAGTCCCCCGTGATATCTCTCAATATAATGTCAGTTTTAGGGGGAAAAATACAGTATAAAAAGTGTAAAAAGAAAATAGGGGGTTTAATATTTGCGAAAATTTTTGGCACGACGGCGTAGCCCCAGTTCTCGAAATAGAACAAAAAGTTTTTTTAAAATCCATTTTTTTGAATCATTACGCTATTTTTTTTTTATATTTTTTTTTATTTTTTGTAATATTTTATTTGACGTTATAAAGTACTTTTTGTCAAATTAATAATTTTAGTTTCTTTAAAATGCCTAACATGTGCAAAAATTCGGGGTTTTAAAGGTTTTTTGCAATGCCACCCGGGGGGTTCCTTTCCCCCTTTTTTGGGTTTTTGGGCCCTTAAAGGAAAACCCTTTTTTAAAAACGCGTGTGTTTAAAATTTTGTTTGAACACGCTAGGCGTTTTTTTTAATTAACAAAAAAAAAATATGATAATAAAATAATTTTCCCCGGGGGGTTGGGGGTTTTTAAAAAGTTTTTTTTGCCCATTAAAAAAAAAGTAAAAGATGTTTAAAAAACAAAAAAAAAGCTTACCTATTCCCCACTAATTTTTTTCTAACAGAATAAAAAATTTTACAAAATTAATTTTTAAAGAGAAAATCCCCAAAAAAAATGGACAAAAAAAAAACAAAAATTACTTACAACTACGTATATTAAAAAATTTTTCCTATTATTAATTTATTCTTATTTATATTTCAAAAAATTTTCATTTATTTTTTTTTAAGTATAATAAATTCTAACTCTTAAATATAATTTAACTATAAATTCTTTGGGAAAATATTTCGGGGGAACCAAAAGTAAATGGTTTTTCTATTTTACATATTATTTTCCCCAAATTTTTATCATTAGGCATTTGAAAATTTTCCCCAAATCACCATTCGCACTTTTATATCTTTTTAAAAAAAATAAAAGATGAACCCCAAAAAATTCATTGTGGGTTTTCATATTTATTGCAAATGTCACAAAAGTGAACCCCCAACCTTTTTTAAAAAAGGATTTTCACACGTACCTTATAAAAAATTTTTTTTTTTTTTTTTGGTAATCCATGCCTTTTTTGTACGTCTTTTGGTCTGGAAATTTATCCTTATCTTCAGGTAAAAAAAACCGTTCGCAATCAGAAAGCCAACCAAATTTTGGTAAAAAACGAGTTGCGGACACTTTCTAGAAAATTTTCCAAAAAATTTAATTTTTTACTAAAATAGGGAAAAAAAAAATTTTTTAAGTATTTTCCGGGTTAGCATCCTTAGGAAAACCAAAAAAAATTTCTTCTTTGAGTTATAACCTTTATTAAAACAGTTTTGCACTGCACAAACATGATGATGTCCTAATGGTTTTTTTTCACTCATTTTACCGAAGGGTGAAATAAAAAAAAAAAAGCAATGTTCAAAACGATCAACTAAAAAAACAAAAAAAAATTTACCTACGGCTATGGCGGCTAAACGTAAAATAGTACCGAAATTTCTTCCCCCCTGCACGCCAAAGACATCTTTTTTTTTCAGCTGTAAGTAAGCTGTGCCCAAAAAGGATGAGGGGAATTAGGATTAGCCTTCGTGGACTGTCCCTAAAAAAAGGACGAAAAAGTTTAAGTTTTTTTTCTTGGTTTAGTATTTTTTTTTTTTATATCAAAGACCCCAACAGTTATAAGATGTATTTACATTTTTTTTTTTTTTTTTTTTGGTTTTTTTTAATTTAAAATTTAAAAAAAATAACTATGATCATTAATTTTAAATTTTAACCCGGGTTTTTTTTTTGTAAATCATTTTTTTTATCCTTTTTTATCTTACTCATTATTTTTAAAAAAAAATTTTTTTTTTTGCTTTTAGTAAGTGGAGGTAAAAATAAAAAAATTTCAAAATTTATGTGAAAAAAAAAAATTTTAGATTGTCTTTTTTTAAATATTAAAATAAAACAAAAAAAAAACAAAATTTATAAATCTTTTTTTAGGTATTGAAAAAAAGGGGTTTTTTTAAAAAACTTCGGGGATGGGGGCCACACTTCCCCCCGCAACCAGGCAGAATATTCTCTAATAATTTGAAAAACATTGACTACAAAAAAAACTGTGCTTTTCCCCTTAAAATTTTTTTATTCATTCTCCTAAAAAAAGGGGACCCACAAAAAAAAAAAAATTTTGGCTATCGAGGGACAAAAATATTCCGAATTTTAAAAAAAAAACCTTTAAGAATTTGCTTGGAGAACTAGGGCTTTGGTGAGTAAAAAAATTAGTTATATTTTTTTTTTAAAAATGTAAAAATAATATATCTGGGTATACAGGTTGAAAAAAGCAGCTTAAAAAAAATCGGGACGCCGGGGGTTTATTTCAATCGGATAGGCAGAAATCCCCGGGGGGAATGGGCAAAAAGTTTAAAGGTGTATGGAAGCCCAATACTGTAGAACAAAATTGTCCAGGCGTGCAGGGCAGCGGGGGGAACGGGGGGGTGACCCCCCCGGGGTTTGCGGGGAATAGTAGGTCAAAAACCGGACTTCCATAATTTTTTGTTACTATCTATAAAGTTGACATCATCAAATGTCAAATTCAAGAATCACTTTTTTTTTTTTAATTTTTTTACAAAATTGTTGGGATTAAACGATACTACCATAGAATATTTAAAATTATTGTGTAATATTGGATTTTTTTTCATTTGATATAATTTTTGGGAAAAAATAAAAAGGCGCCACTTTAAAACCCTTTTATTTAAATGGGGGAAAATTTTTGGGAGTTTTTTTTTTTTTTTCCAAAAAAATTTTTTGATAAATAAAAACACGATTTTAAAAAAAAAAATTTTTTTAAACATTGTATGATGAGTTTCATGTTTCTTATCACCAATTTTTTTTAAAAAAAGAAGGGCAAGATAGTGTAAATAAGTTTAATTAACCTAAGATTTTTGGGGTTTACATTCAAAAGTGAAAAATTTTTATAACTGCTTTTTAGGCATGTACTTTTCACTAATAACAAAATTTATTTAGACAAAAAAAACAAAGGGGGTTTAAAAAGTTTAGTAAAAACCTTTGGACCTAGGTATCCATTTAACAGTAAAAGTTAAATATTTTTGCGGTGCGGTGCTTGGAAGACATATTGGAAGCGTAATCCTGGTCAAATTTTTTATCCCATTCTTCCTTGTATTTGCTATCGTCTTTGGGGGCTCAATTTCGTACATCTGCCACTCGCTGTATTACATTCTCAGTTTGAAGGCGATTCCGTTTCGGACTTTTTCCCTTTTTTCAGTTGAAAAACCAATATATTTAAAATTATTCGCTGCGTTTGTTCATTATACCTATTATATCTTTTTCTCGGCATTTTTTATGCTTTTCAAATAACAACAATTTGGGACACACAATGTTTTTGATTGACAGTGACGGATACTTTACATAACCAAAAATATAAAAATGAATAATGATCAGACACCCATTTTTTTAAAAATTTGTTGTCACCGCTGTTTGGAATATACTAAACAAAGATAAACAAAAATTACGTCATTACAAATGAGTATAATTTGGACTATAGATAGTATTTAAATGTTTGTACATCGAGCAATACATATTAGAAATAATAAAATACAAATATTTGTATGCCAATTTTATTATGGACGTATATATCTGCAGGTTTTTTTAAAGCAATGTTAATCCTTTTCTTTCTGGTGTCTTTGGACATTTTCATCGACTTTGACCAGCTCTACTAGTTCATCTTTCTGAGCTCCACTACAATATTGTAGTTTTTCTTTTATAACAGTTATAACTTCTTTTGAAAAATAAAATTCAATTTTTAAATACAGAAATTTAAGAAATCACCGGTAATTGATTAAATTTTTATTTTGAATTTAAGATTAAGACTCGCATAACACCCAAGAATGTGAAACAAAATGGGTAATCGAGACTCAGATGAGATTTTTCAGTTGACTGGATAGTTTGTAGTAATCTTACAAATTAATTTTACATTTTCCCAGTTTTTCCCTTTTTTTCTTTTCACTGAGTATATTTAGCCATTTTTAAATTCCTTAAGTAAATAAAAAATATTTTAAGGTAATCAGAGAAACACTAAAACAATATTTGATCAAGGCTTCAAAGTAAGAACTGCCATGGCTTTTTTTAAATAAACCAAAAATTACCGGGATTTTGAACATAATAAACTTATTGGGTAATTGTCATGTGTCAAAAAAGGTTAAAAAAAGATAAAGGCGCAGAGTTGCGAAATTGCTACATTACGGTACAACGAGAAGTGCTTTAAGAGGAGCTTTAGCAAAAATGGCCTCTTCGATTAGGATTTTTTTTTTTTGGTAAGCGTTATTTCCTTTTGGGTGTGATTTTTCAGTACAAATTATTCATTTTTTAGTTATTATATAAACTGGTATGTCCTTAAAATGATGGATCTGTCACCAAACTGTTAAAGCCAAACTACTTAAAAACAATTATTTATTTGTAAATGAATATCACTCAAAATTGAAATTAATGACCAAACAATAACATTTTTTTACCAGAACTAACCAGACCTGACCAAAAATTTCATATCTAACCGAATTACGTAATGCTATTTTTTTGGTGACAGGAAATATAATTCATCTGGTGATAGATCCACTATTTTGGGAACACAGTTATTCGGAAAGCAATTTCATGGACATAATTTAAGGTCATTATTTATTTATAATACAAACTGTTGTAAATTTGGGTTCATAAATTTGATAACATATAACCTAATTTGGCATAAAAATAGTTATTTATGGTACTAGTGTGTTATGTTGAATATTTCACTCATGTATAAATTTTCCCATAAGACACGTTAAAAATCATAAAATTTCAGTGGAAATTTCACGTTGCCTAGACCAGCGTTTCTTAACCTTTTTTGGCCCGCAGTAAAATTTGTAAAGCGGACCAGTGATATTTTTTTAACAACAAAATTTTACTAGGTATTAAAGAACTACTACATAAGATTGACCTAAGTTAATCGTAACATTTTTATTATTATTTACTTTCAATAATATTTAAATGTAAATATATTAAAAAAAGGAAAAAAAATATATATATATATATATATATATATATATATATATATATATATATATATATATATATATATATATATATATATATATATATATATATATATATATATATATATATATATATATATATATATATATATATATATATATATATATATATATATATATACAAATAAAAATTAGTTCCTAATTATATAAATTAAAATTTAGTTATTATTATTATTTTTTAATAAGTAATTTTTTTTCGCGGATAGAAAAAATTTTCCTCGGAACAGTAAAATTTCTCCGCGGACCACTGGTGGTCCGCCGGACCAGCGGTTGAGAATAGCTGGCCTAGACAACGTGGTATTTCCACTTACTACAAACACCAGAGAACAATCGAACCTGTTTGTTTGTATTGTCAATTAGAAACTTTAAAATCAGTCAAAATAAGTCGATTTGGCCATGTACATGTAGAGATCGAACGCTGTTAGAACAACACCGATACGTCACGGTTTTATATCAGTTTCAAATGATGAGCAAAGCAAGACCAAGACCAAGACCGGGCTAGTCTTGGTCTTGGTCTTGTTTTTCAATCTGATCTTGGTCTTCAAGCCCAAAAAAAGGTCTTGGTCTTGGTCTTGAACCACCCCGGGCTTGGTCTTGCTGCAAAAGTCTTTTCTGGTCTTGCTTTTTTGATAGTAATAATTTAAACTAAGCAATCTTAAATAAAATATAATTTCTTTTAATACTTACAAATAAATAAAGATGGAGACTATATTTTTGCTTTAAAATTTTAAAAAATCCAATTTAACCTTACATGTACATTTAAATTATTTGTTTAAAAAAGGATATTTTAAATGTGGGGGTTTATTTATTTATAGCGCTTCATTTTAGTGATAGAAAATATTTAAATTTTCTTTGATGAAGCATATAAAATTACAATACTGAGTACTCTGAGGGCAGAAAAAACTTTAATTTCAACCAGATGTGAAATTTCCATGAAAATAATTCTGATATGTAAACATTGGTTTCTAATTCAAAAAAAGGTATTTGGAAGTTTTTCAGTTCAAATAAACTTTCTATGTTCAAATTAGTAAACATTTGCCGTACAAAGTTTGTACAAATACTTTATAAACATTATGCATATACAAGGTGGCTCGATAGTGCGACAAAGATCGATATATCCGAAACCGTTTATAATGGTAAAAAACTGAATACACAAAAATTATAGAAAAAGGGCGTAAAATGTAAAATTTTTTTTCTTTTTTCAAAATTTTCCAAAAAAAATCCACTACCACTTAAGAAAACTTCCTTTTTTTTAAAAACTTAACCTAAAATAGAAAAATTATAGAAAAAAAAATTCATTTAAAAAAATCGCTTCCCTGTATATTGTGCTGGAAATTCTTGAACTGTCATATAGGTACAATGTCGACGTAGAGGGTTTTTTTTTTATATATCATTTTCGGTTTTGACAAAAATGACGTCATCATTATCCTTTTGGCATTTTTTTTGACTTTTCCGTCTAAACCAGAAGTGAAAATTTAAAATCCATTTATATAAAAAAGTATTCCTATATAAAATTACAAATATATTTTTTATTAAACCTTCACTTTTACCTTTATATCTTAGTTTAAAGGAGCAATCTAATGATCCACTTCTTACAGTGTGGCACAAAAATAATGTTTTCCTGGATTTTAGAAATTTTGATCCAGTAAGTGGCATCACTAGATACCTAATTTAAAAAAAAAAACATTAGGACGGTCGGACGATTGAGTCACAATCTTATCATTTTGAAACATGTTACTGAATCTCTAGTTATCGTTTTTAAAAATTTTTTATTAAAAAAGGAAGTGATCGATTTAATTATTATTTTTTTTTAAAAAAAACCTGTTACTCATAAAATAATCGCCTTTTTAGGCATTTCCCGACACACTTTTTGTCATGTCTGTATGAAATACCTCTGTATTTTAAATTTAAAAATTGAATATTATAATTAAAAAAAAAAAAAACTGACAAAAATCCCAAGAGTCTTGCAGGTCGGTTTGGTCCGTAGTCTTGCACCCCTCGGTCTTGGTCTTGGTCTTGGTCTTGCATACCCCGGTCTTGGTCTTGGTCTTGCAAGCGAGAAGGCGGTCTTGGTCTTGCTGCAAGCCCAAAGACCAAACGACCAAGCCCGGTCTCGTAATACTACAGTTTGCCATATGAGACCGTGACGTATCGGTGTTGTTCTAACAGCGTTCGATCTCTACACGATGAAGAAATAGATAAGTAATTAAAAACGATTTCAGTTATAGTTTTAAGTATGTTGCATAAAATTGAAAATTGTATGACAAAAAACCATTTAATATTATAATACTCCATTTTTCCCATATTCTAGAAATTTTCTCCAAAAACCGCTCGTGCATAAAAATTAACCATAATTTTCATTTAAGCTTGTTATACAAATTATAAATAACAAACTTTCATGAAAATTATCGGGTTTACCCCCAAAAATAAGTCACGCGAGAAATATTTATATAATTTCTCAAGTGGCTTAGAAAACACAACACACGAGTAGCATACAATGTTTTATCTAACAACTGAGAAATCATAACACACGAGCAGTAGGTTTTATTTAATAACTGAAAAAATTAAGAGGTATTCTTTGGGAATGAGTTTCTTTTAAAGCAGATTAATAAGGTTAATTCACTTTTAGTCTGAGCATTCAAGCTCGGATTCAAGTAGATTGTTTTTGATTGCCATGAAACTTAAAATTGTGCCAAAAGCGTTTTTTAGAGTTAAAAATGGAAGGAATTGATAAAAATTATGTGCTCCAGGACATTATTACGGAAACAGCAATGCAGATATTACTAGAAAAATCCCGAGATTGTTATGACAAGGAGTGCAAATTTATTGGAAAATGAATGGATTCAACAAAGATAAAAATAATTGACGAAAAAATTAGCTCCATCATCTTTATCAACTAAATACTCCATGCTTCGCTGGACCCTTCATCTGTATAAGAAAATCGGCATTTCAAAATAAATATGGCAAATTAACTAGTTTCTTAAAAAGTAAATTCCAAGAATACAAACCCAAAAAGTCCAAAACTTTGGAAAGAAATGAAATCGAAACCTTTTTACCCGACAGTGAGTTTTTACTAATGAAAGTAGCTTTGATTATGGGATTACTGGGGCTTGTAGATGTGATGATTTAACACATTTAAAAAATGAAATGTTCAAAATAAAAGAAAATAATTTATTTGTTGTGTTGCCAGACATAAAGACTTAAAAACAAGAAGTTTTACTATTCTTAAAGAAGAATTTCCAGTACACCCTGTTGATTTGTGTAAGAAATACATTTCTTTGCGAACAAAAAACACTAGCCACCGTCGCTTTTTTGTCCCTTATAAAAATGGCAAATGTACAAATCAGTTTGTTACCCACACTTACATACCATGTCAAAAATACCTCCAAAATTTAGGTACTGCGTATTTAAACCTAAAGGATCAAGAACTATACACCGGCCACTATTTAAGAAGAAGTTACCCTACTAGCTCATGCGGGGGATCAACAAGACAATACTTCAGCGCCATGGAGGACGGAAATCATCATCAGTAGCGAAGGGCTACCTTGAAAAATTCCTCTAAAGCAAAATTGAAATTGCTGAAAAATTTAAGGGACCAGTAAACAGTCAAGCAGTTGTGTCGGCCTAATAGAACCCTCGACCTCAACTTTTAATGGAAACATGGACAATTTGACAATATCCAGTTTATCCAGAAATATGCCATTTTCATTTAATAATAATAGTTATTTAAATACCCGTAATAATAACGATAAGAAATAAATACATATTTTATTACAAGGAAATTAAACCATAACACACTAGCACAGCTTACTTACAGCTCCACAACTCCGGTCGGCCAGGACCTTTGATCTCGCAGTCTACGAACAAACGAGACAGAAGCGTTGCTCCCTCTGTCGCACATCCGGGAAAAGTCAGGGGCCGTTAACGATTACTTATTTATGTAAAACGAAAAATTTTTTTGCCTAACAGTACCGTAGAATAATTTTAAAGGTAATAAGAAATATAAAAATATACAATAAACTGATTCGAAAAAGTAATAACATGTTAATTGTTATAGACAAAAAAAACTCATATGAGCTGACAAAGTAACATGGGCGTTTATAATATTAAGGTCACAATAATTGTATTACAATAATTAGAAGGGATGTAGTTATCTAATCTTATGAAAAGAATAATGATTTATAAAAATCGTTAGTGGTTTAAGAGGATGCATGGTCTTAGCTGATTCCTCATATTCCCAGGTCATTGTTAAGGTCTTTTCTCAGCTCTGCAAAATTCGGATGTAATATTCGACGAAATCATTGCCTTTGATAGTCGCACTGTGATATCTCTCAATATAATGTCATTTTTTGGGGAAAAGGTACAGTATAATAAAGTGTAAGTGAATAATAGGGTCTTTAATACACGCGCGATTTTTCGAGCACGACGGCTTGAGTTCTCGAAATAGAGCAAAGTTTTTTAAAATCAGTTATTCACAATACATTACGCTATTTTTTTATTGATATTATTTATTATATTAGTAATATTTTATTTGACGTTATAAAGTACTCATGTCAGATTAATAATTTTCGTTTCTTTAAAATGCCTAACATGTGCAAAATTCGAGGTTATAGGTTGTTGCAATGCCATCTTAGACTTCACATTTCTCCCGTTTTTGATTGTTGTACCATGCAACCTAAAACATGCGTGTGTTTGAAAGTTCGATTTGAACACGCTAGGCGTGTTTTAATTAAGCAAAAAAAAAATATGACAATAAAATAATGTTCTGTACCTTGGGTTTTAATAAGTTTTATTGCCCATTAATCGAAATGTAACAGATGTGTAAGAAACAAAATAAAAAATGCTTACCTATTCGCAACACTAATGTTTTACTAACGGGAATAAAGAATTTTACAAAATTAATTTTTTAGCCAGACATACAAAAATAAATGGACGAAAAAACAAAACAAAAAAAAATTTCTTACAACTACGTATATTACAAATTTTGCCATATTATTAATTTATTCCTATTTATATTTCTAAAATTAGCATTTATTGTTTTTAATGTATAATAAATTCTAACTCTTAAATATAATTTAACTATAAATTCTTTGGAAAATATTTACGGGGATGACTAAAAGGTAAATGGTTACTTATACCTAAAATGTACCGCAAATATTGCTTTTTGTGGCCAGTTTTTAAAACTTTGTTGAAATATTTTCTATTTTACATATTAGTTCACAAATTCATCATTAGGCATTTGCAAATTTCCGAATGTATCACCATTCGCACTTTTTTTTATACTCTAAAAAAAAAAAAAAAAAATGAATCATCAAGTTCATTGTGGTCTTTGCTATATTTATTGCAAATGTCACAGGTGAATCCCTTAACGCTTTATTTAAAAAGGGACCCGCACACGTACCTTATAATTTTTTTTCAGCATTTCATTTTTTTGGGAATCCATCCATATCCTTATCTTCAGGTACAAAAACCTGTTCGCAATCAGAAAGCCTTAAAAGCATCTGATCAGAATCTGCCCCAGTTTTCTGTCCCAAGGGTTTAAATAAGTTGACGCATTGCAACTTTCTAAATGTTCTGTGGAACTGTATTGCTGTTGGGTTAATGCAGTTGCCGTTTGCACTTCTGATTTTCCAAAAAGGTTCTCCAGACAATCATGGTTTAATCTTCGTGTAAGTACACAATCGAACCCTGCATTTCACGAAGATAGTAAAATAACTGAATAATACTGTTGGAAATTATAAGACTTCTAATAAATTTATTTTTGGTAACGGTTTGTGAAGAATTTAAAATATCAAATAATTGATCTACTCTATTAACAAATTCAGCAGTTTCTGTCGCTTCATCGGGAAGGGAACCAAATCTAATATAAACACTCATACCTACATGGACTGAGTAACTAAATACTTGGTGGCAAGTTTGACCTTCATTTTTTTAAAATCAGTCAATAGAGAATCCGTTAATTTATGTGCTGCTTTGACAGGAAATTTTTTTTGTAACCCCAAAGTCTTTAATATATTGCCACGAAATTTTTTTACCATTAATATAAAAGTCATATATCATCAACATATTTCTCATCGCTTTTATAATATGTGGCACATCAAAGATGAAAAAGAGATATTTTTTATTTTTTGTCACTCATTTAACCGAAGTGTAAAAAATAAAAATAAAACGCAATATTCAAAACGATCAACTAAAACACACAAAAATTATACCTACGGCTATGGCGGCTAAACGTACAATAATACCGAAAGTTCTCCCGACTGCACGCCAAAGACATCTTTTCCCGGACAGGGCGGAGCATAAAGCCTGCGCGACGAGATCGCTTTAACCTTTCCCCCGCCAAGAGGTGTTACAGCTGTAAGTAAGCTGTGACACTAGTGTGTTATTTAATAGTTTACCTTCAGCTCCAGTCCTGATACTAGATTTCAAAAAAAAGATATTTGCGAAAAAAAAAATTATAAAAAAAACCTGAGCATAGTATTTAAATTTTGCACTTTTATATAACATTTAAAGATTTATTATTATATTTTAAAAATTTAATATAATTTTTTAATATTTTACGATTTATTTTACATTTACTTATTTATTCTTATTTTGGTAATTGGGTATTATCCATATATTTTAAACAAAGCAAAATACACATAAATTCCTAGGGACGAGTCCCAGGCTAATTTTATAATCTCACAAGTCCGTATAAAAGAGCCAGTACCGAATATTTTAGGTATGAAAACATACGTAAAACGGAGAAGTTCAAAGGGACTGCAAAACGACTCGTGACGTCACATCGCATATAAATACAGATTGTTTCATATCGATTTTGTCTTTTTCCCTAGTTGTGCTGCGGTAAATCTCGACATAACTAGTATTTTGTTTTATTTTGCCTGGCTAAATAGAGTGTTTTTTATTCCTTATGGCTAACAAAGGATTTGTCAATGCTTCCACATACAATTTATCCTCTCTGGATATGTTTATGGTCATAAATTACATTAAAAATAACAGAACGTTTTAATTCAGCAGAAATCAGAGGTGCAAAAGCATTTTTGCCAATAAAAAATCGAAAAATAGTGATATTGATATGTTTTTTAATATCTTTTAAGGAAAATAATTTTAAAAAATCCATGCTAATTTTTTATTTTGAAAATAAAAATAATGGGAATTTTTCCAGTTTTTTATCAATAAAATCAAAGATAATACTACTACGAATAGATGGTTCATTTAAATGGGGCGTTTTGAATCAGTCCGAAGATATCAATGCTTCCGTAAATGCGAATAAAATTAAGTCGGTAACCCCTGCCTAGCAAAACAAACCGTGCGACATTGCCAATTGTCGCTTGTATTACCGGAACACGAAGTAGCACCCGGGCGGCTAAACGGTTTGTTGTTTTCGTCGCGTTTCATCCGCCAATAGTAAAGGCCTGCCGGCAACACTGTTTAACTTTCGTTCAAGGATAGCGCGAAAATCTCTCGATGGACATCGGCTCGCGTTAGCCAAAGTCCAAAATATCAAAAATATAGCATTGAATGGTTCATCTTATCCGTAGTAGTATAATCTTTGATAAAATGCAACCATTTAAGTTTATTAATTTCTAGTGATTTGTTTCATATTCTACATGTAAAAACAAATATTTTCTTTTTAAAAATATTAATTTTTGGATTTTTCAAAAAAAAAATCCAAAAATGATTGTAATCGAAAAATTAACAACTTAAAAAAATATTCATATTAATTTTATATCCCAAAAAAAGTAGGGCTGCGATTCAAAAACAATTAACTACATTTTTTTAGAAGGCAATTAAGCTAATAATTTGAAAATAATATTTCTTTTTTGTCAAGATAATTAACTTAGAAATTGATGAATTTATTGCAATGTAGATGCTTAATTTTAAATAAGGTGTGCAAAATTTTAATTTTATGAGATTTTTCTAAATTTTTTTACAAATAACCATTTTTTTAAATAAATATAAAGTGTAAGGTAATAACAAGTAGGTAATTTTATGGGAAAACAAATAGTCAAATTATATACAGGGTGTCCCATTTTAAAAAGGTGAGTTTGGGGTATATTTTTAAAACCGTAACCGATAAAAAAAAAAGGTACGCCAATGGGATTCTATATAAAATTCTACATAAATATGGTATTCAGTAATATTGGTAGAAAATTAAGTTATTACTTAAAAGTATTTAAATTATTTCAAAGAGTGGTGGGCCTAGTCTCCCTGGCTCCCCCAAGTATACGTCATTGGTTCTACAGAATCTCAAAAATTAAATTATAAATGCAGTACCGAACATGACCTTAAACTTTTAAAAATTTAATTAAGCAAAAGGAAAATTCAACACAGGTTTTGAAAATACATTTATTACTTTACAATGTATCTGTATAAAAACAAACTTTACAATACATTAAGATAAATATTTGCTGTGATTTTATATCAGAGCAGACACGTGTCACGTGTCAATAATACCTTAAATTAATTTACACAAGCACCATAAAATAAAGTAAGTGAGTGACTTAATTTTAAACATTATTTTTCATAATTATGTTACTTTTTTTTTCTTGCGAGCATCACAAAATATTCTAAATCAAATCAGTGGCGTATCTAGAAATGAGTCCTGGCCAGGAGCGTGCTGGCCTGGCTCACCGGAATACCGGAATTTTCCCTGTGGCCCTTGTAAGGTTGCTTCCAAAAAATACAAAAAAACAATAAGTTAGAAGTAGTAATCAGCCTCGTCATTGTTTAACTGAACCGCACATGACTTAACAACACTCAAGCGTCATAGTCTTATTTATTTATTTATTTTTTTCATTTTATATTTCTTATTTGTTTAAACTTTGTTGTGTAATGTTGACATGCACTTATTTGATATCCAGTAGGCTTGAATAAATTTTTTGAATGGTTTTCCTATTAGTTTATATTGGTCAGCGATGCCTTATGGGCCCTGCATTTGATGAATAGTTTTCCGGGCACTAAAATTGCTCCAGGACGCGCCTGCGGGTATAATCAATAAATCGTAACTTTTTTTTAGATTCCCGTATTATTTATTTTCTGCTTCAACTATCCCGAGGGTACTACAGCACAAAGTGGTAAGTCTAATATTGAATATTATTTTTTAAGTATTGATTCCAATAAAAAAGGTGGAGGGAATTCTTGCCCGACTTATCTTTATAATCCTTTGTTAATGAGGCTGTTAGTATTTAAAAGTTTTAATCATTCTTTAAAAAAGGCAATTGACTCCTTGCATAAAATTCATTATGATTTAAAAATATGTTAAACTGTTTTCTTTGCCTATTAAAGAACAATTTTCTAAATATCTCTTTAAAAAACATTTTTTGGCTTAATTATGTTTTAAGGTTTACGTCTAGCTCTTTAAATTTGACGTCAGACCAAAACGGCTTGACGGCTCCCAGGGAAGAAGAAGACGAGAGAGAAGAAGAATGTTTCCTGATATATTTTCAGAAATATTTCCCAAATATATTTTTACGATAGATTCTTGGATATAAATTTGTCGTCGATGCGTTGTTGCCAGATATCGATAAGGAAAAAATCTACTGAGTTGTTAATATTATTAAAACACAGTTTTCTTATATGTTGTTTAACATGTATATCTTATATTTTTTCTTCTACTTTTAAGATACTTGTGGATCGAACGGCATCCATTGCTACGACAGTACGATCTACAGAAGTTGTACCACGTTCTGGGGTGTAGTTATTTATTCAGGCGAAAATAAGACCTGTAACAGTGGTTCAGCGTGCAGTCAAACTGACCCTACTTTGTAAGTATACTTATCAAAATTGTTTAAAGAACCGTTTTCAATCCTAACTTTAAAAACATACAAAATAACTTAGTTACTTTGTTTACAATTAGAAAAGCATCTATATTATACACATTTTGTTTGGGTTAAACAATAGAAAGAAATATGCTCATTTAATAAATTTAATAAAGAAAATCATTAAAATATATTTTTTTATTTCAATTTTAGTTGTGTACCTGCACCAACAGAGGCAACTACTACGACAGGTAACTCTTTTTTATTTTAACAATCTTAAGTTTTCATTTTTTAACCTAATTTTAATATTTTCTACAGCTTCAACAACTACTATTACAACCCCTACCACTACAACAACGCCAACCACTACGGCGTCGTCGACTACTATATTAACTTCAACTACTACAACAACACCAACTACTATAACAACACCAACCACATTAACTACTACAACAACTCCGACTACTACAACAACTCCGACTACTACAACAACTCCGACTACTACAACAACTCCGACTACTACAACAACTCCACTACTACAACAACACCAACTACTACAACAACACCAACTACTACAACTACTACAACATTCAACCAACCTTAAAACCCACACCAACTACTACAACAACACCAACTACTACAACAACATCAACCACAACAACTACAGAAGCAATTACAATTTCAGAGACAACCACAGAGGTGTCTACAACCACAGCAGCCCCAGAAAAGCCGTGGTCGTTTTGGTGCTGGATAACTTTCTATTTATTCTGTTGAAACACTATTGACTTATAAAATAGGGCATAAAAAAGGAGTCGGCAGAAAAAACGATGAATGTGGGCAAATAGGCAATTTGAATACAATTTATTTGGCAGCAAGCTACATATAAAATTAAATAACACAGGTCCACAAAAAAAATGGAGTTAAAAAAACCCAAAATACCGATACGGCATATTACCGGCAAAAACCTGCTACCACGGAATGTTTGGACTACGACTATATAAACTGTAAGAGATACAAAAAAAATCATAAGAGAAAAAATAAAGCTTTCTAAATTGGTTATCTAAAAAGTTATATGAACATTTTTGATAAGTTTTAAAAAAGTTAAAAAGTTTTAAAATTCCCTGGGAAAAACATTTTTAAAATGATTTTTTTGCTTTTTTATTATAAAAATTTATTTTATTTATTTAATCCCCCACCCAAAATTTTCAAAAAAAACCAAAATAAAAATTTTTTATTTTAAATTTTTCCAGGTATTTTAAAAAATCACGGGAAAATTGAAAAAATTTTTTGAAAAAAAAACAAATTAAAGGTCTTGTAAAAATACATATTTTTGTTATAAAATTTTTTGTATCTTTTAATTTTGAGATATTGGTTTTAAATTAAAAAAAAAAAAAAAATTTTTTTAAAAATTTTTTATTTTTTTGGAAAAATTTTGATTTTTTTTCAAAAAAATGAAAAATCTTATCCCCCCCCCGAAATATTTTTTGTATTTTTAAATTTAAACTTAAAAAAATTTTTATTTTATTTTTTTTTTTTAAAATTTTTTAAACAAAATTAAAACCTTAAAAAAAAAAAAAATTTTTTAAAAATTTTTTTTGGGGGGGGGGGGGGGGGGGGGGGGGGGGGGGGGGGGGGGGGGGGGGGGGGGGGGGGGGGGGGGGGGGGGGGGGGGGGGGGGGGGGGGGGGGGGGGGGGGGGGGAAAAAAAAAAAAAAAAAAAAAAAAAAAAAAAAAAAAAAAAAAAAAAAAAAAAAAAAAAAAAAAAAAAAAAAAAAAAAAAAAAAAAAAAAAAAAAAAAAAAAAAAAAAAAAAAAAAAAAAAAAAAAAAAAAAAAAAAAAAAAAAAAAAAAAAAAAAAAAAAAAAAAAAAAAAAAAAAAAAAAAAAAAAAAAAAAAAAAAAAAAAAAAAAAAAAAAAAAAAAAAAAAAAAAAAAAAAAAAAAAAAAAAAAAAAAAAAAAAAAAAAAAAAAAAAAAAAAAAAAAAAAAAAAAAAAAAAAAAAAAAAAAAAAAAAAAAATTATTAAATATATTTATTTTTAAAAAAAATTTTATAAAAATTTTTTTTTAAAATTTTTAAATTTTAAAATTTTAAAATTTTTATTATATTTAAAAAAAAAAAAAAAAAAAAAATTTTAAAAAAATAAATTTCAAAGGGCCCTTTTTAAAAATAAAAAAAAAAAAAAAAAAAATTTTGTTTCTTCATTAATCGCACATAAATGTGTAAGTATTGGTTGTAGAGAAAAACTGTAAAAGGAAAAACAGTTTTATAACGAAATGTTCTATCATACATAATTGGTTAGAAATCGTAAAATGCATTATGCTTGTTGCAAAATAGCAATAAACAACAAAAAAGGAAGAAAGAGTGATTTTTAAAAACCTTTAGATTATTGAGAACCTGCATATTTGGCCGAAAAAAAATCATTATGCTATAATGTGATGTTTCAAATTTCCCTTAATTTGGTTTCCACAATAATTTTGCAATTTGGTTTTCAACAATTGACAATTTTGCAAACTGCATAGAGTCCAGAATATGAACCTTAGATATTTCATTTTTTTTTTTAAAAATCCAGAAATCTTAAACTTACAAAAGTTTTTTTAATGGAAAACTAAAGTCAAAATTGGGGGTCAAACAGCGAAAAATCGAGAAAACCAAAAAGCGACGTAATTTACGGCGAAACCGGGACCACGGAATGTTTGGGGACGACTATATAAACTATAAGAGATACAAAAATTTTCATGGAACAAAAAAGGGAGCTTTTTAAATTGTCTATAAAAAAGTTAAAGAAACATTTTTGATAAGATAAATAATAAAAGCGATATTAACGAAAATGAATGGAATTTTTTTTTTAATAATGTGATTTTTGTTTTTTCTTTAAATAATAAATCATATATTTTATTAATTGAATCACTCAAAATATGCAGAAAAAAAAAAATCAATTTTTGAGGTATATTTCTTGAAAAAACATCTAAAATTCGGTTTTTTGATTATAACTCGAAAAATATTGAATTTTTTCTCGATTATTTGCTGTTTGACCCTCCGATTTTGACTTTAGATTCCGAAAAAAATACTCCAGAAAGTCCTAGTCCGACACCCAGAACATACCACATTTTGTGTTATTTTCTGAAGTATTTTTTCAGATTCGTTGGACTAATTTTTTACACGGTTTATTTTTACATATTTTTTTATGGACCAGGGAAGTTTTCTTTGTACGCATTGTGTGGGCTTGTCGGTTATTCTAAAAGCTGTAACAAAACAACGGAAAAAAAGTATTCTGAAACCTAAAATCCCTCCGTTTTAAACTTATTTAATTAATTTTTTGAATAATCTTGCAGGAAATTTAGTGAAGGTTTTAAAGTCGTGCATTTTTCGGGAATAATTTGTACCTCACGCAATTGCTAAAAATGGTGCTGTGTATTGTAGGTAGTACGACGAATTTCCAGATCTAAATGTAAATACAAAACTATAATTAGACAAATTTTTGTTTAGATATATCATTTAAATTACAAATACAATATTTGCAGATGGATTCAAAATCCCAATTGTTAAACAGATCTTCAGGGTCGGCGGAAGCCCATTTACGCGCTTTTTTGCGTTACTCTAAAAGTTTTGCAAAATAACACGTTGTTTTACTAATTAAAGCCTTTTTGGATCATTCGAAAATTTATTTCTAGTTTAGTTTTCTATAATATCACTTTATGTCCGTTATTTTAGAACTCCATCTACACCAAAAAAATTGTTGCCCTAGAAGAATAGTAAGACAATATTAAAATTAGCGTATTTGGAAAACCTTGTACTAAAAACTGTTTTTGTGCCATGTTTTTGTTTTTACAAAAATTATAACTTGTCTCACTGTAGTGATGAGCGAGACCGGTCTTGGTCTTGCAGCAAGACCAAGACCGAGACCAAGACCAAGACCGCCTTCTCGCTTGCAAGACCAAGACCAAGACCGGGTATGCAAGACCAAGACCAAGACCAAGACGAGAGTGCAAGACTACGCAAGACCAAGACGACTGCAAGACTCTTGCACTTTTGTAACTTTTTTTTTAAATTATAATATTCAATTTTCATATTTAATATACAGAGGTATTTCATACTGACATGACAAAAAATGTGTCAAGAACTGCCTAAAAAGGCGATTACTTTATGAGTAACAGTTTTTTTTATAAAATAATAATTAAATCGATTGTGACTTAATGGTTCGACAAAGCTCGATATCTCCAAAACCGTTTACGACAGAGAAAAACTAGGAGTAAAAAGTTATAGAAGCTAAAAAATTACATACCTATTCCTAATGTTTTTTTTTAAATTAGCTATCTAGTGATGCCACTTACAGGGTGGATCAAAAACTTCCAAAATCCAGAAATCCATTATTTTTGTGCTACACTGTAAGAAGTGGCATCAAAGATTGCTCCTTAAAACTAAGATATAAATGTAAAAGTAATGATTCAATAAAAAATATATTTGTCATGTCATATAGGAATACTTTTTATATAAATGGATTTTAAATTTCACTTTCAGTTTAGACGGAAAAGTCAAAACAATGACAAAAGTATAATGATGACGTCATTTTGGTCAAAACCGAAAATGATGATTAAAAAACCATGTACGTCGACATTGTAGCTATATGACAGTTCAAGAATTTCCAGCATTATATACAGGGAAGCGATTTTTTTTATTTTTGCATAATTTTTTATTTTAGGTTTAAAGCTAAAAATAAGAAAGTCTTCTTGAGTGGTAGTGAATTCTTTGAAAAATTCTAAAATAGAAAATAATTTTACATTTTACGCCTTTTTCTTTCTATAATTTTTGTATTAAGTTTTTCACCATTATAAACGGTTTCGGAGATATCAAGCTTTGTCGCACTATCGAGCCACCTTGTATATGCAGAATGTTTATAAAGTATTTGTACAAACTTTGTACGGCAAATGTTTGACTAATTTGAAAATTAAAAGTTTATTTGAACTAAAAAGCTTTCTAAAAACTTTTTTTATTTCAAATCAGAAACCAATGTTTACATTGGTTTCTGATTTAAAAAAAAGAATCATTTTCATGGAAATTTCACATCTGGTTGAAATTAAAAGTCTTTTTTCTGACTCGCACAGTACACAGTTTTGTATTTGCATTAATTTTATATGCTTCTTCAAAGAAAATTTAAATAATTCTTATCACTAATGTTTCTATATGTCACTTAATGTATAAAAGCAGGTTGCGTCTCAATTTAATTAAAAATGAATAATTTAAATGTACATGTAAGGTTAAAATTGGTATATTTTAAAATTTTAAAGCAAAAAAATATAGTCTTTATCTTTATTTATTTTTAAGTATTAAAAAACATATATTTTATTTAAGACTGCTTAGTTTAAATTATTACTACTAAAAAAAGCAAGACCAGCAAGACTCTTGCAGCAAGACCAAGACCAAGACCGGGTGGTGCAAGACCAAGACCAAGACCAAGACCTTCTTTTGGCTTGCAAGACCAAGACCAAGACCAGACTTGCAAGACCAAGACCAGGACCAAGACTAGCCTGGTCTTGGTCTTGGTCTTGCTTTGCTCATCACTAGTCTCACTCTTATACCAAAAAAAAATAAATGTCTTCGTTTTTTATTTAATATGACAGTGTTTTATACAAAAAACCTTATGTTTACAATTTAACCTTTTTTTCTGTAAGTTGTTATAGTATTTTAACAAAATCGTAAAGAGAATTTAAAAATTATATTGGGATGTAATATTTTTTTCAAAAAAAATTACTAAAGAAAAAAATTAATAAACATCACACAGAATATTTTAGACTTAGGTTTATTAAAAAATATATAAAGGTTCTATTACTAATAAATTTGTAAATTAAAAAACTGCGAATTTTCTGTAGTTCAAAAAAATGAATTTAAATAAACTTTTGTAAATAAATAATTTTAAAAACAAGCCTTTTATTGCTTAAAATTATGATTATCTAGAGATTATCGACTAATGAGGTTCATTTGGTATGTGCATTAATAAAGAAAAAAAAGTTTACTTTTTCTTGTTGGTTATTTTAGATTTTTCGATATAAACCTGCTGGAGCTGTGGATATTTTTTAGTTTCTTTTTAATTTTAATTTCTTTAAAAGCATCATTTTTATAACCTTCTTTCCAGTATATAACATTTGGGTAACCTAAAAATGATGACAACCTAAAATGATTTTTTAAAGTTTTGGTGTAATACGAAAACATTTCAAAATGTCTTTGTATAATTCACTGGAAGATACAAATTTGTCAAGTCCATTTTACAGACATTTATTGTTATCTCTGTATAGTGATGAGCAAAGCAAGACCAAGACCAAGACCGGGCTAGTCTTGGTCTTGGTCTTGGTCTTGCAAGTCCGGTCTTGGTCTTGGTCTTGCAAGCCCAAAGAAGTCTTGGTCTTGGTCTTGCACCACCCGGTCTTGGTCTTGGTCTTGGTCTTGCTGCAAGAGTCTTGCTGGTCTTGCTTTTTTTGGTAGTAATAATTTAAACTAAGCAATCTTAAATAAAATATATATTTTTTTAATACTCTCAAATAAATAAAGATGGAGACTATATTTTTTGCTTTAAAATTTTAAAATATACCATTTTTAACCTTACATGTACATTTAAATTATTTGATTTAAAAGGATATTTTAAATTTAGGGGTTTATTTATTTATAGCGCCTCATTTTACTGATAGAAAATATTTAAATTTTCTTTAATAAAGCATATAAAATTACAATACTGAGTACTCTGAGGGCAGAAAAAAAAACTTTTAATTTTAACCAGATGTGAAATTTTCATAAAAATGATTCTGACATGTAAACATTGGTTTCTAATTAAAAAAAAGGTATTTAGAAAGCTTTTCAGTTCAAATAAACTTTCTATGTTCAAATTAGTCAAACATTTGCCGTACAAAGTTTGTACAAATACTTTATAAACATTCTGCATATACAAGGTGGCTCGATAGTGCGACAAAGATCGATATATCCGAAACCGTTCATAATGGTAAAAAACTGAATATACAAAAATTATAGAAAAAAGGGCGTAAAATGTAAAATTATTTTCTATTTCAAAATTTTTCAAAAAATCCACTTCCACTTAAGAAAACTTCCTTATTTTTAGCTTTTAGTCTAAAATAGAAAAATTATAGCAAAAATTTATTTAAAAAATCGCTTCCCTGTATATTATGCTGGAAATTCTTGAACTGTCATATAGGTACAATGTCGACGTAGATGGTTTTTTATATATCATTTTCGGTTTTAACAAAAATGACGTCATCGTTATATTTTTGGCATTGTTTTGACTTTTCTGTCTAAACCAGAAGTGAAATTTAAAATCTATTTATATAAAAAGTATTCCTATATAAAATGACAAATATATTTTTTATTAAACCATCACTTTTACATTTATATCTTAGTTTAAAGGAGCAATCTAATGATGCCACTTCTTACAGTGTGGCACAAAAATAATGTTTTCCTGGATTTTAGAAATTTTTGATCCAGTAAGTGGCATCACTAGATACCTAATTTAAAAAAAAAAACATTAGGACGGTCGGACCATTGAGTCACAATCTTATTATTTTTGAAACATGTTACTGAATCTACTAGTTATCGTTTTTAGATAATTTTATTAAAAAACGAAGTGATCGATTTAATCATTATTTTATTAAAAAACCTGTTATTCATAAAATAATCGCCTTTTTAGGCAGTTCTCGACACATTTTTTGTCATGTCTGTATGAAATACCTCTGTATATTAAATATAAAAATTGAATATTATAATTTAAAAAAAAGTGACAAAGGTGCAAGAGTCTTGCAGGTCGGTCTTGGTCTTGCGTAGTCTTGCACCCTCGGTCTTGGTCTTGGTCTTGGTCTTGCATACCCGGTCTTGTTCTTGGTCTTGCAAGCGAGAAGGTTGTCTGTTCGGTCTTGGTCTTGCTGCAAGACCAAGACCAACCCAAAACCAAGACCGGTCTCGCTATCACTATCTCTGTATTATTCTGAACTTAAGTCAAAGTTAATATACCAAGACAAACTCTATACAAGGGTAGCAAATAGCAATTTAGCTTTTCGAGGATATTACCAAAAAGAACAGAGAAAACCTTATCAGTATACTGAAAAAAAATGTTAAGTTATTTTTTATTATTGTGGGGCGACGATATTTTAGAACACATACCCGATATTCCATTTATAGGTCATTTTATCGATCACCAATACCACCGTTAGGGTATATATTACAATATTAGGGCGAAGGAGATAGATATAGAAGTGGGTATAACCACAGGATACACATGCAACCTCAGTCACCGCCATCTTACGGTGAGAAGTGAGGTTAGCAGTATCACCGACGAATCTATGTTGCCAAATTTATCCCCATGATCCTTTTTTCAAGCAAAATATGGCTCTTCATCTTTAAAAATTAAAATTCGCATTTGGATAGTGGATATTTTTTTTATTTATAAAAACATTTACAGTCTTCATATAAAACACAATAAAACAAAATTAAATTTTTAAGCTTTTACACCCTTAATACCATAATCCCTATATATAATCAAAACAAATTTATTTTTAAAGAGAGATAAATGTAATTCGTGTCTTGACTGGTTTGAATTTTAATTTCAAAATATTGCGTTTTAAAAGGCTTCAAAAAGCAGTATTTTTGATTCTTATTTAAATCTTATAAGACACGTTAAAAAAAAACATAAGTCAAAACAAGCAAGTCAACTTAATAAAATTTCATTGCCTTTAAGATGAAATGTCATTTTATTTTAAATCTTAGTCTACAACACCATATCACATATTCGCTTGACCACGCCAAAAAACGCTAAATTCAAGACAATATAGGAAAAAAATTTGCCTTCTTTATTTCATTTTTGGCATCTTACTCTGCCAGTGCTAAGAATTTCATTAAAAAATGTTGTTTTAATTATTTTCTAAAAAGGACCGCTTTATTGCAGGTTTCGTGGCACAGAGTCAATTAAGCCTTTAGATTAGAACATGCAAATCACCTAAAAAAAATAATCAAAAACCCCGATAAGAATTAAAAAAAAAAAAAAAAAAGATTCGTCGACAAGTCGATCACTGTTTTTAAATAACAAAACTGAAATAATTCTTGGAAGTCAATTTTTGATTTCACAAATTAAACAAAAACAATTATATTACATATTTTGGTTTTTGATAGTGCCTACTCCGGCCCTGAAAATTTCTTTAAAAATATTTATCGAATCTTAAGTCTGTTGTTAATTAGGGTGTAGTCTACAGCTAATAGCGCCGCAAAATTGAACTATTTTTATTGTGCTTTATGGGAATTCCATGGAAACTATGGATTGTGGCTTAAAGATTCGGTGTTTTTGGGTAAGTATAATGTTCATTTTTGGTAGGGATGCGACAGAAGCCAAACATCGATGTTAAACATCGATGGCAACTTCGAAACCTGACCATCGATGGTAACGATATATCGAACATACAACATCGATGGTACGATGCGATGGTTCGTTCATGGTCTTTTAGCGGAGTGCGGCTCGGCTCGGAATTAAAAAAGATGTATTATCAGGGGTGGCTACTTATTTTGGTCTAATAAATAATAAGATTGAATTATATTAAATTATACATATATAATTCCATATTAAGTATATTAATTTTGTCTATATTAATAATTTAATAATATATCTTAGTTTTTATAAAATTCCCCGGTAGTATGTATAAATAAAGGGGAATTCAGTTCGCTTAAAGGTTTTAAACGTATGTTTAAATTTTATACTGTTTTTAAAAGACTCCGGAATCTTTATAACATTTAATTATTTTTTATTTATAAATAAATGGGCAAAACCTTTATGTCTTTACCAAACTTTAGATAAGAAGGAAAGACACATCATAAAATGTTTTTGTATAATCCTTAAGATTATGTGTTATTAAAACATTGTTTTTTTTTTACCTTTGCAAATATCCATGTTAGGAGGCAACATCGATGTTATCATCGATGTTTCCGATACCCGACCATCGATGACAAAACATCGATCATCGATCAACCAACCATCGATGAACATCGCGCATCCCTAATTTTTGGTGATAATATTAATTTATTTTCATATAAGATTATACATCTTTTCGACAAAGCAGATTAAAATAAAACTGTGATAGTTTCAAAGAACTATAAAAAATATATGATATTATGAGGAAAAAACACAATACAATAATTGTTTTATGCACAAAATCTACACCGGTGAGCTGGTGGTTTCCACTGACGATTTTTTTCGAAATCAATCCTTATAAAAATTCCTTTATTTTTATACCCAATTTGTTATATTTAATAATGATTACTAACGCCATTTTTTATGACAATTTTATTATCGAACGCATTCAGGATACGAAATAGTTTCCAAATCACTCCCAAAAATGTCAAAAACGTGACAGTTCAAGAATATTCTTTTGGTGCGATTTGACGTTTGATGGAGCGGTTCCCCAACTATTTCGTATTGTGAATGCGTTATTATTTTTTTTTTGGGACAGTCCACGAAGGCTGATGCCTAAGTACTAACGTACCGTGGGTGTCTTTGTGTGGTGAGAGGGAGTTTTTCACACGGGACTTTTTTGGAGAATGGAGGAGAAGGAAAAAATTCTGCGGGCAGCGGTTCCATAGTCTTGACACTCAGGGATGAAGGAACGAAGAAAGCGGGGTTCGGGGCCCCTAACTGAACTGTAAAGGGGATGTTGCACTACGTGTTGCTCTGTTGGGACTGCCAGAGAAGGAATTATACTGGCCAACTTTCTGAGCAGAAGCCGTAAAATACCTGTAGAAGAGCGACAAAATCCCCTACAGCTCGACGTGGCAAGAAGAGGAAGCTTTCTGTGAGCGTTGGATCAAATAAACGAACGCTTTTTTTGAATGGAGTCCAGAATGCTAAGTGTTGAGGGGACGCATTCCCCAGACATGAGAACAATATTCCAAAGAGGGTCTGATTTGGGATACATATGAAGTTATTTTCTTCGAAGAGAACAATCTTTTTGAAGCTGCGAAGCTATGATGAAATGTGTTTGTGCCAGTTGAGGTTATTTTCAAAAGTAACGCCGACTAGATTAAACGACTCTTTGTTCTGCAGAACTTGGCCGTTCATATGTAAGGGATGAGCATTCGCAGACTTTTTCGCGACAGCGACTGACTGTGTTTTTGAGGCATTAAACTGAACACGATTTTTGGCGCCCCAATCCAAGATAAGTTTGAGGTCTTGTGAAAGAGATATTTGCATTGACCTGCGCTTGTTTTCAAAATCAGAATTACACGGTGGCTTAAGAAATTGATACTAGGTGGAGGGTACTATCGTCAGCAAAACTATGAATGGGATTGATTGTGGAAGAGAGAAGATCGTTAATGTGTAGAAGAAACAGCGTGGGTGCCAGCACTGAGCCCTGGGGCACCCCAGCATTAATTTGGTAGAAGCTGGAGGAATGACCATCTACACTAACTGATATACGTCGATTAAAAAGGAAACTGGAAAGCCAAGAGCAAAGCTTAGGTGGAAGACCGTAAGAAGGAAGTTTGTTAAGAAGCCCATCATGCCAGACCTGATCGAAAGCTTTGGATATGTCAAGAGCAACGATCTGGGATTCACCAAGAAACTAAGGGACTTGTTCCAGTTGTGTGAGACAAAGGAAAGATCAGCTGTGGATCTACTGTGACGGAATCCATATTGTCTATCATGTAAGATCTTATGTTTTCCAGATATTTTAAAAGATTTGGGAATTAATGAATTTTTCCATTACCTTGCAAACAACTGAAAGAAGAGATATAGGTCTATAGTTAGAAGGGAGACTTTTGGATCCTTTTTGGGGACAGGTTGCACACGTGCAGCTTCAACTCTCCGGGAAAATGCCTGTGTCGTAAGAGATTCGAAAGAGGCGAGTTAAGATGGGTGCAAGCTCGGAGCACATTTTTTAAGACGATTGCTGGTATGCCATCCAGCCCAGACGATTTTTAGTACTAAGAGAAGAAGAATACGCTTGATCTGTTTGACTTTAAAAATTATATCGGACATTTTATGAGAAACCGGGACAACCAGTTGGAAGGAAGATTAATAGGAGGATCAAGCGTAGAATTGGCAGCAAATTGTTTGGCAAATAGTTCGGCTTTTCCTTTGGAGGTAGAGACTATTCCATCTTCAGAGATTAGGGGTGGAAAAGAATTTGTGCAAAAGTTCTGACTAATATTTTTGGCAAAGGACCAAAAAGCTTTACTGCCATTTGAGCAAGAGAGAACTTTATCTTTTATTCGATTGTTAAAACGGTCTTTTGCTTCTGAGATGGTCTGATTATACTGATTTCTGGCTTCGATGCTAGCCTGTCGACTTTCGGGACTGGGGTTTTGAAGAAACTTTGTGGGCTTGAAGTTTAAAAGTCTGGCTTTGTCACAGGATTTAGAAAACCACGGTTTGTGATTTGAAGTTATGGGGTTCTTTTTAGTGTGGGGAATATGGTCTCAATGCCTAGTTGAAATTGTTTCGGTAATTTGTTTACATATTTCTGAAGGATCGTGAGTAGAAAAGCAGGTAGGATTCCAAGGGTAGCTGGCAAAGAAATCTCTTAGACCATCCCAGTCGGCCGAATTGTAGTGCCAGACGGTTCGTGGCGGCATGCTTTCAGTTGCCTCAAAATGAGTGGAGTATGATACGTGACCAAACCATGGTCAGAGCGACCAAGGGGAGCAGTTACTGATGCTTGATAGAGTTCGGGGGTGGAAGTAAGAAAGAGATCTAGGGGGTTAGAATTATGGGTGGGAACCTAGGAAAGTAGGTAGGTTCCATAATTAGATTGGTGAGCGAGTGCTGATTGCGAAATTTTCTGCTGCTCTGCCTTGTGTATCAGTTTTTGTGGAGCCTAGCCAATCCTTATTATGAACATTAAAATCCCCGAGGACGATTACTTCGGCCAATGGAAACTGGGAAATAAATTGTCGATCTTTATTGAAAGAAAATCAAAGAACTCGTTGTAGGAATTGTCAGATCGGGGACCGGTATATACAGCAGATGAAATTTAGTAGAAGATCTAGTAAGTTTAAGCCAAGAATATCAGGCCTACCCGTTCGAGATTTGAGAAACCCTAACACAAGCAGATCGTTGCGAACGTAAGCATTCAAACCTTAACCTAACCTAGATACTAGATACTGATCAGAATTTTCCCAAAAACAAACGCCATGTTTTGTAATTGATTTAACTAAAGCAAAATAAATAGATTTTAAAATGAGAAAGTCTTCTAATTTATAAGTATTCTAATATCATATAACAATTGGATTCAAGTTTACTACATAATTTTTCTATTATGTTCTTTGAATTTCCTAAAAAATTAGTTCATGGAGAGGATTTTATAATTTCATTATTCAAAAATATGTTATTTAGTAAACATTTTAATGTTAAGATATTAGTTTTAGTTATATTGAAAAAAGCAAGTTAGAGTTAAGTTAAATGAAAAAGAAATTGTAAATAACAAGCACTTGTTTTTTAGTTTGCCGTCTTGTTTATGTTCTGCTCCAAAGATCTAGGAGTAAAGGCTGATTGTGGCTCTAAAAAAATCCAATGTGTTAATGCGACAACGTACCAAACATGCACCTGGATATTCTGGTTCCCATATATAGTTCAGAAATGTATACATGCGAAGATGGCATGGCGTGCGATCAAGAGATAGGAAACACTAAGTAAGTAATGAGTCAATTGTAATAGTTTTAAGATAATAAGTAATTATTTACATCCCCATTGGCATTTGTAATTGACTGCGTCTTCTAATGTCATCAATTTAATAATTCAGAATTTTCATAACCTTAATTTAAATTATTTAGAGAGAAGAAACAAGACTAGTAGAAGAATTGGAATAAAAGAGAATAGTGCTGGTAATGGAGACTCATTTGTGACATTTTTCGATAGCGACATTTTCCAGTTGAGATTGAATTTACTGGATAATGGAGCTTCTGTTTTTTCGTAAATTTTGTTGCCGAACTTTTATAACTTTTATAAAAATTGCCATGTGGATATAGTTTACTGTTTATGACTTTAATAAAAATTATTTTTCTGTTTCAGCTGTATTGCTAGAAATACCACAGATGCATCGACAGGTAAGAAATTCTTATTTCTTATAGACCTATTTTTTAACAGAGTTGATTAATAATCTTAGACCTATCTATCACACAATTTGTAGAAAACAAATATTTTTATCAGGGGTTCGTTGATATAAAACTATTAATGGCTATATTTTTTTTATATTAACTTTCATTTACTAGTCTCGCGTTGTGGATACCTAGCGCTTAAATTTAATGCGTTTTTCAGGTTTTTCGACTTCTACACTGATTGCAACTACTTCAACCACAACTATAACTGCAGAGCCAACAATACCTTCCAAGGCATCAACGAACATTTCTACAGAAGCAACTCCAAACCTATCTACACCTAATGAGAAAGTTAATAAGACTTTAGGCGAAACTATCACTGCAGGCATGAGTACTCCATACGCATCACAAAACCTAGTTACCTCTCCAAGTACCACATTACCTAACACTTCTTTAAATGAATATTCTACAGAAGACACATTACCTTCAGATATAAGTATAAGTACTTCAAACGCATCACAAAGCATTGTTACCTCTCCAACTACAACAATAATTACCTTTTACTTTAGTAGAATATTTTACAGAAGATGTTGAAAAACAAAGATATTATTGCATCTTCAAATTCAGCTTCAATCACAGAGCAGATAAATAGTACAAATGTAACCTCTCCTTCTTCACCACCAACTCTCATTTCAGTAGACTCAGGAAGCTTTAAAATTTGTTTGACGTTTAGCCATATTTTGTTATCTTTGTTAATATTGTGTTTATAACTTATTTGTTATTAATAATCTTAATCTTATGTATTATTTTGTAGGTATATGTACAATTTTTTGTTGCATATTGCAATAATACCCTTTGCAAACTTGACGTTACGTGCTTGCCTTAGGTTAGTCGTCCATTGGGACTGGAATGCTGGGAAATGCGAAAAAGACAAATTTAGGCAAATGCCATTCTTACGAAAACAAGCAAACGACCATCGTCCATTGCCACGGAACTTTTGCGAAATTCAACTCACGAGCGTATGTTGTGAACGTTGGCCCGTTGACGGGCAAACATGGATGTTCATGATTTCGCAACTTTTCGCAGTTTTCTGATCCCAGTGGACGACTAGTCTTAGAGAAAACATCCAAAAATATTATATATATATATATATATATATATATATATATATATATATATATATATATATATATATATATATATATATATATATATATATATATATATATATATATAAACTTAAGTCCCAAAGTACCGTGAGTCCCGGGGTTTTTCCGGTGTTTAACCCATTTTTTCCCCAGTAATTCCGTCAACCTTGTCCAAGCACTGAAACATGTAAATGTTGCATTTCACACATCCTTTTAGACAACGCGGTAGTGCCACCACGGACCTTAGTTTAAATAACTACTACCTAAAAGTGTCTCTCGGGCTCTGGGAATCGAACCCCGGGGTGGCGAGCCGAAACTCTGACCACTACGCTACCGGAGAGACAGGTCTGTGTTGCAACGTTTCGGATTTATGGACGTTTTTCTTTAATTTTTGACCTATTTTTTAATTAATTTAAAGACGGTAAACATTCCTTTTTTTAAAATATGTTTACGTAAAAAAAAATTACAAAAGCTTATTTTATCTACGTTTGCAGGCTAATTTTTTTAAGTTTTAAAAAAAAATAGTGTTGATATTTTTCCCCTCGTAAAATTTCCGATTTTTTTAAAAAACCCCTGTATATAAAACATATTAAAAAAGAATTAAAAACCTTTTTAACATTTTGACAAAGGGTTCGAGTCACCGTTTCGAAATTTGGATGATTGTCTTCAGAAAAATGATATTTTTTCTTTTTCAACCCACTACATCCTGTATACTTAAAAGATTCAATACAATAAATTTGGGGTTTAAAATTAGTTAACCAAACCCCTATATTATATAATATAAAGTATACAGGTGTAGTGTGGTTGAAAAAGAAAAAAAATTTTTCCCAGAATTATCATAAGTTCGAACTTTTCGCCGACATGTTGTTATACATCTTGGGTCTTTTTTAAATTTTTTACATAAATTTGGTATTATATAAGGGGGGTTTCGTTTAAAAAAAATTAGAAATTTTACGATGGACAAAACATGGCAACACCGTAACATTTTTAAAAATTGAAAAACTTTGCCATCTAATATAGATAAAATAGGCTTCTATAATTTTTTTACGTGAACAAATTTATAAAAAAGGAATATTTACCGTATTTGTATTAATTTAAAAATAGGTCAACTTTACTTGTAACTATACCTAAAGTCCAAAATTTCTGTCAGTGACTCATTTAATACCGGCCCAACCGACGAAGCGGCTGAATAAAAATCTAACACTAAAATGATTTTTAAGCCTATGATTCTTTTCCGCTCAAATAACAGGGGACCGCCCAAAAGTTTCATCGCCACGTTGTCATATATCGCAAGAATAAATCACCACCAGCGATCGCAAAAATAGCACGCCAATATGTATTGAAATCATTGTTATCGAGAAGACAATAAAAGTGGCAACACACATTCCTTAGTTTACAACTTGAAGAGACTTGAAAATAAGCATCGACAGGGTTTTCGTGCTGTTCGATGATTTTATTTATTATTATTGATTATCGGCAGATTTTATTTATTTATTTATTTTAGGGAAAAAATTTCATTTATAAATACAAAAATTTACAAAATATCTTAACACCTAAACAAAAATAAGTACATAAATAATGCTAATATAATACAAAAATACATTTTAAATTACAACCCAACAAACTCATGAGAATTTCCCCATAAATGTATAACGGTCAATTAAAATTATTATAGATACAAAAACACGACATTAATTATCCATTATCTTAATACGTGCTTTACTTCAGTTTTAAATCTAGTTTTTTTGAAATATGGATACTAAAAAATCGTTTATATTAAAGTTACGTTGAGTCTCGTTAAAGGACAATACATGCCATAGTTGGTAGCATGAAAAAGATACAGAAAATTTCCCCTGCTACGTGTTCGATGACGTGTATTAAAATTTAATTTTGATAGGAGATATTCGCAATCTATGTACCTACTAAAAGGAAAACAGAAAGCACATATCCAAATAGAAGCGTGTTGACTGTAAAAAGTAATCTTAAAGTACTCCCGAATGAATCATAATCAATGTGGTAACCTAAAAAATGAATATTCATTTTATAGGCACAAGAACGCAGAAACCTGTTCGCACCCTCAACACCATCATGTTACCTGGTAAAATGGTGACCAGACCACACTAGCATACTCCGACCAGATCTCACATAAGCACAAAAAAGCAATTTAAATGTCTCACGTAAAAATCTTTACTTTTCTGGATATTAAACCAAGTTTTCCATGGACCCCGTAATCTTTTTATATATGACTAAAAAATTTAGAATCTGTCTATAAAGTACAAGGTCCTTAACTTCATCAACTCTTTCTAGAACATTTTATTAATTTATAGTCAAATGTGTATATCGATTAGTCCTATAAAGGATATCTATGGCATTTATCTATTTTAGTAAGACCATTCAATTTTGACCAACAACAGGCCATCGATGTCATTTAAGCAAAATACAATCATTAACCGTCTTCATGATTTAAACAATTTTAGTCATCAGCGTACATAAGTGTTTCTGGTGATAAAAAAACCCATAATAATTAATAAAGAAAAGGGAAAAAATAGAGGCCCGGTGCGGGCACAAGGGTCCCAGAAGAAACAACAATATCTTTGGATACATAATTATTAATCCTTACCCTTTGCGCCCTTTCCCCTGTGGGGAAGCTAAGTATCCACTTAAGAATTTTTGGGCCCCAAAAACCCCCACGATGAAAAAACGGTACCAGCGGCGTATGATTTCCTATCAAACGCCTTCAAAAATCCGTATAAATACTGTCGACCTGGAATTTATTCTCAAAGGCATTCAACAGATAATCCTGATAAGTCAACAGATTCGTGATCGTTGTCACAGTTACAAGTAAACCCAACATTTATATAATATACTTCATTATTTCATCACTAACTTTCACTGTGGGGTGTTAAAACAAAAAAAAATAGTTTTATCATTAGTTTTTAATATTAGTTTTTTTTTGTAAAAAAGTGTAATTTTTACAAAAATCAAAAGATTTTTATGATAGGTTTATATTGAATCAAACGATACGGCAATTAATGCAATGTTTTGATATTATTTATTTTAAATTTAAAATTAAAATGACCGAAAGACCCAAAAGAAGTAAAACTTATTAAATTTATAATGTTTTCTATTATAAATTTTTTGTATCTATCCATTTTAATAGGTAATAAAGGTCTTACTGTTATTGTTCTTATTATTACTCAATCCCAGACTGCAATTAATTTTATTGTCTCATATTTACTGTTAATGCATGAACACTCCCAAATATTATAAAATACTCAAAAAAATTGCAGTTAGATAAATATTTATTTACAATTAATACTATCAGTACTATATATGAAATAATATTTGCAGGCAGATTTAAAGTTATAAATCACAACATTGAGATTTGTTTTTATAAGAATTTTTGAAGAAACAAAATTTTCCCTTAATTTCAAGTCAATAAATTTTATATTGGCAATTTACAAGTTATAAAATCAGCCGAAAACTAATAAATTTGCGGAATTATGACATTTTGATTAGTTTTTAATGGAACTCACACTTTGAGAATTACATAAATTCCAGATTAAAGATGAAATATTTTTTGGTAAGCATCTTACTATTAAATTTTATATATAATAAAAAAGATTTTTAAAGAACTTATGGTGAAGTCCGTTACTTTAATAAACAAAATAAACAAAATAATACTTTTAAAAGTGTGTTTATTTTAATACATTCCTATTGCAAAAATATAATAACAAATACGATTTTAGCTATTCTATCCTCAGATAAATATAATCAACATAATATGTAGTAAATAACATACAGTGCTTTCATTTCAAAACGAACGACCCTAAATATCTTTAAAAAAAACACTCACCAAAAAAACAAAGAAACACGTCGATTTAGATATACAGGGGGAAGTTTAATTTCGTATTTGATAAAATTTTATCGGTCACCTCCCAACCTCCAGTTAACCTCACTTTGATATGTCAAATGGCAACCCCCATAGTGTGACACATCATTGTAAGCGGCATGAAATTTGCTATCCAACAGTACTAAGAAACTTTAAATCGATGGACGTAGAAGCGACTTAGAAGTAAAAATGTGTGTTAATTAGTTTATCGTGTTCAAATAATTTATTTTATCAAATGCTCAAAATGTGCGCCGTTATTGGCGAGACAAGCTTGTTTTGAAATTCCTCGAGACTATTTTAGTGTGCATTCATTTCCAATTATTATTTTTGTGTTACCTGCTACAGCAAAACACTGCAATAGCACAAGTTTTAAGACGTTTAGGAACCAGTTAAATATTACTGTTAGGATTGTCATTTTGACATCGTTAGTTTAAAATTAAGAATCTTGATTTTAAAATGGTGTATACTCTAGCAGAGAGAATAGAAATAATTTTCCTATATGGGGCTGAAGATCGATGCGCGCGTAGAACCGCCAGAGTATTCAATGAGAGGCATCAAAATAAAAACGTGGAGCATAAATATGTAATGGAATTGGTGCGTAAGTTTGAAGAAACTGGATCTGTATGCAACAAGAAAAGTACTAATGAAAGGGTTTAGACGAAGCACGCCAGGTTGAGGTACTAGGACAGTTCGCAATAGATCCGACGTTGTCTATTCCAAAAGTTTCTAAGCTGACCAATATTTCTACGGGTTCCGTGCACAAAATTTTGAAAAAGAATAATTTTTTCCATACAAAATACAAATTCTTCATGAACTCAACGAAGACGATTATGATAGAAGAATAGGAATTTTGCGAATCAATGTGCCAGCGAATTGACGAAGACCTCATTTGATCAAAAATATCTGCTTTTCTGACGAATCAACTTTCTTCTTAAATGGAATTCTTAATAGACATAACTGCAGATATTGGGATAATGAAAATCCGCACATATTTCAGGAAGGACATACTCAATTTCAGAGAAGATCAACGTTTGGGCAGGTATTTATGGAAACGAAATTATCGGCCATTCTTTCTGGAAGAAAATTTAACTGGGCAACTGTATCTGAACCTTTTGGAAAATGCGATATACCCTTCTATCGTCCAATCTTTGGAAAATCAGGTGGATGAAAATGGTGCTATGGAACTCAGTGAAAATAATTTGCATTTCCAGCAAGATGGAGCCCCTCCCACTATGCTTTAGCAGTTCAAGAGTGGCTCAATGAACAGTTTCCAGGCACATGGATAGGCAGACGAGGTGCCATCGAATGGCCAGCACGGTCTCCAGACTTAACTCCTCTAGACTTTTTCCTCTGGGGTTATTTAAAAAGTAAAGTGTACAAAACGCCACCTGCAAATATTCAAGAACTTAAATGTAGAATTACACTAGAATGCAGAGGTATTACCAGACAAACTTTCGCCAACGTTCGCGAAGAATTTCAAAACAGACTTTATTATTGTCTCGCCAATAACGGCGCACATTTTGAGCATTTAAAGTAAATTATTTAACACATAAACTAATTACACACATTTTTACTTCTAAGTCTTTACGTCATCGATTTAAAGTTTCTTAGTACTGTTGGATAGCAATTTCATGCCGCTTACAATGATGTGTCACACTATGGGGTTGCCATTTGACATATCAAAGTGAGGTTAACTGGAGGTTAGGAGGTGACCGATAAATTTTATCAAATACGAAATTAAACTTCCCCTGTATATCTAAATCGACGTGTTTCTTTGTTTTTTTGGTGAGTGTTTTTTTTAAAGATATTTAGGGTGGTTCGTTTTGAAATGAAAGCACTGTAGAAGTGTGAACAACCATAGAGTCATCCAGCAAGGACTGAGAAGGGCCATATTGCTTTTACCGTATTTAAAAAAAAAGTGTAAAATAGATATCTTGTGTGACTTTTCCCGTTTGACCAAAAAAGTACTTAAGAAAATGATATAGATTAAAACTTAAGAAACGCTACATACAGTGTGTAAAAAGTATGATGCTCACGATTTTAATGGGCGATAGTGAAGCTCAAACAAGTCAAAAAAAGCCTGGATCAAAAGTTAATAGTTTTTTATGACTTTTCAAACACCGCGCCCCCTTCATCACATCGAGTCGAACGTGGAACGTTTTTTGCGAGATTTTACGTATTTACACTTTTTTTAAAGAGATTTTTTTTACATAAAGGTGTACTTACCCCAAAATTAAACTGAATATCTATTTTAAGAACACAAATTATTAGGTTTTAAAACAGCATTTTTTTATTTTGCTTGAAGAATAAGATTTTCGGTTGCACACATCCCGTTTTCAAAACTCTTTGGCACGCCTGCACTATGGTTGTCCTAAAGGGATGTAGCCGTCTTGGAAATTTTGAGCTGTTAGATTAGTATTTTGGTTTGCTTCGCCGTAAATTAATAACATATCGGCAAAAAGATATCGCCATCAGTACGCACAATGCACGACTACACGAGGCTTTTGGGTAGCGCTGTTGCCAATTGTTTTTTAAATTTTTAACTGGGAAAAATTATTATTATTTTTTTATTGGTAGATTAAAACATTTAAAACTAAACTAAGTTTATTTTATAGCAAGAACTATAATTGTCTTTGTTATTAAAGAACAATCTGCCAAATATATTTTCTTAGAAAAAATTAGTTTCAGCGTAATTGCGATTTAAAGTTTATGTCTAACCCTTTAAATTTGACGTCATACTAAAACAGCTTGTGTGGACACAAGTTCTGCTCCGTTAGTTTATTTCATTTAAAGCAAAAGTAGAAAATCCATGGCTCTTCTTAATTCCGATTTAAGATAAATATCACCCAAAATATTTTTGTAAAATAAGGGTCAGGTTTCTATCAAAAATTTTGGCCTCTTAAAGAACTCCTTAATCCGCTCTAATCCGAAATGATATTGGAACATAGCCGGAGTGGCCTATATCAACCAGGCATTGTAAATATTTGTGCTTAGCGGCTCCTCACGTAGATATCGAATAAAAATATTTAGCACAAATGTTTTTTATATCCAATAAAAAAATTGTGCGAGGGGCCCATTCTTTAAAAAATTCCTTTATTAATTAATTTGGTAAGTACCCTCTTCATTAAAGACCACACAGTGTTTTTTCTTGTTTTTAAAGTAACAAATTATTTTAGATTTCCCTGCCATTTATATTGTTCTGCAGTCATAATGGAGTTGAGGCTGATTGTGGATCAAAAGGCATTCAATGTATTAACTCAACAGCATACCAAACTTGCTGGTTTCTCTTTGGAGTACCACAGTACGACGATGTAATATATACCTGCGATGCTGGCACTGCGTGCGATCAAGAGACTGGAGCTACCAAGTAAGTTTTCACCATCACTGCATAAATAAGTTTAACAATTTAAAACTTCTGTTGAGCTTAAAAAATGTCTAGCAAGTGACTTAATAAAAACAAATTGTGATTCTGTTTTTATGTTTCAGTTGTACAGCAACAACAACCACGACATCCATACCCACCACAACTACCCCATCTACAACTACTGCATCTACAACAACTACCGCACCTACAACAACTACCGCATCTACAACAACTACCGCATCTACGACAACTACTGCATCTACAACAACCACACCACCTACAACACCCACATCAACTACGTCAACTACAACAACTACAACGCCTACAACAATAAGCACTACGACCGTAGCTTCTAGTAAGTTATTTATTTATTTATTAACGTTAAACACCCAGTGGTGTAGCTATCGGAGGGCAACGGTACCCTGGAGACCTCCAAAAGAGTTAAAATCGTTTTGGAATTTCCGAAAAAAGTTGATTTTTTTGGGTGCCCCCAGGGAAAAATTGAGCTTTCGAAAGCAAATATTCTATTTTTTTTTTTGTGAATTTAATTAAATTTTATCATTAACTCCAAAATTACGCAAAATTATCTTTCTTTTTAAATCATAGTCAGTTGAAATTTTTTCATGCATTTTTTCATATTTCAATTTACATATGCAAACATTTATACGATGGCGGATGCCAAGAAACAGGAGATATTGTCCCTCCTACTCGTGACAACATCTACTGCATTCAGAAACTTCCATATTTATCACGCAGGAGAGAATTTCCACCCTTTTCTGAACAAATCGTTGGGAGATCGTCATCCGTATTTTGACATACATTTTTTCAAGGTTGGTTCGTGACATAGAAGACAATGTCAATACGTCGCTGATCCTAGCACGGAAAAATAGTTATTTACATTACAAGATGCGAAAGTTTACTTTTTGGTGTGAGGTGGTTTTTAAATGGCCGAGGCGAAGCCGAGGCTATTTAAAACCTCCGAACACTTGAAAGGCCTTTCGCATCGTGTAATGTATTATATTTTTTCTGCTACTGTTCTATGTATCGCATAATTTAATAATCATTAACATCATGTTTTAATAGAAATATCAGAGATTTTGAAATTTTACCTGTTAAAAATTAATCCATAGCAACACATTTATTGTTGACATTGTCTGTCATCAGCACTTGTCAGATTTTGAATTATTGTTAATTTAGTATAAATCCATTCCCATTTTAAAATGTTAAATGAATATGAAAATGGCATCCAAAAGGCAGCTGACCTTGCGTGTGCCTCACTTCTGCCAGACAAATCTAAAGAGAGTACCATCAAACATATAAATCGTTTTCTGAATGGCTTGCTACAAAAATGTGGGGCGGATTGACGAGAATGTGATGTTGGCGTATTTTCAAGAAAAATCCGAGTCTTTATCACCACCAACCCTCTGGTCTGTATATTCCATGCTCAAGTTAACAATTTCCGTAAACAAAAATCAAGATATTTCGGAGTTCAAGAAACTAGTTGCTTTTATTAAAAGGAAAAACGATGGTTATGAGGCAAAAAAGTCAAAAATTTTTAAAAAAGAAGAAATCATAAAGTTTTTACTTAACGCGCCTGATCAAAGTTACTTAGCAATGAAAGTAATAGCCATTATGGGAGTGGCTGGGGCATGCCGGACAGACGAAATATACAGAATGAAGCTAAGTGATGTAGAAATAAGAAATGACGTGGCTATAGTAAAAATAGTGGAGTCTAAAAATAAAGTTAAAAGAAACTTTGTAGTAACCAACGATGAAGGCTCAGTTCCTTATGTCAGATTTCTACAGGAATATATTAAGCTGAGACCAAGGAATGCTCTAGATGAGCGTTTATTGTATCGTTATGAAAGAGGTAAATGTGTTAATCAAGTAATTGGAAAGCACACTATTTCAAATGTACCTAAAGAAATTGCGAAGTTTTTGAAGCTTGAAGACATCAGTAGATACACTGGCCATTCTTTTAGAAGAACGTCAACTACGTTCCTTGCCAATGCTTCGGATGTCGATATTTTGGACTTAAAAAAGGCATGGAGGTTGGAAGTCTTCTTCTGTTGCGGAGGGATATATTGCTGAATCCTATAGTAATAAGGTGGAAATTTCAAAGAAGATTTTACACGAAATTCCTACCAATATTTCCTCTAATGAAGTAACAGTGAAAAATATGAATATTAACGTAGTTAAAGGTGATAACGATACCCCAACAACAAATTTAAAAACTGTTAATTCAAGTATTATTCCTCCAATTTCTTTTGCTAATTGCTCAAATTGCACAATTACTTTTAATGTTAATACCTAACCTAGTTTTTTAAAATATTTTGTCATAAATTAGTTACTTTTTATAAATAAATCCTAATATTTCCCACAAGCATATTTTCTTTTTTTACTCTTACTTTTTTGTCCAGGCGCTGAAAATATTACTTTCGTAGCTAGCAACGCTTAGCAACCAGGTAACACGAAGGTTCTCTTTCGTTATCATTCGCGTTGCCAGGACCACAAAGTTTTCTTATTTATACAGTAGTAGAAAAACATATTGTTTCTTAGTTACAGGACCAGAAACCTGCGATACTGACGGTGAAACATGGCCAGCTGCCTCATGCGACCAGTACTACCAATGCTACTTAGCCTTATGGAACTACTATGTCGTACTTAATACTTGTCCTACTGGACAACGGTATGTCGGCAACACTACCTGTCAGGCCGATAGTAGTTGTGTTCCTACCGCATCTACAACAACAACGCCAACTACAACAACTACCACACCCACATCAACTACAACAACTACCACACCCACATCAACTACAACCACGCCAACAACAACAAGTACTACGGCCGTAGCTCCAAGTATGTTATTTATTTATTTATTAACGGTAGACACCCAGTGGCGTAGCTATCGGAGGGCAGGGCTTTGAGGCCCCCAACCTCTTGAGGGCCCCTCGGTCCCCTAGGCGACCTTTAAAAGAGTTTTATAAAAATTCCAATTACATAATTTTTTTTCGATAGTATAGCCTCTCGCCAGCACATCTCGAATGGCTCGAACTGTAAAGGTCAATTCTCCA
>JAHBCN010006237.1:0-50223 GCA_019359885.1 Listronotus oregonensis | reverse complement strand
GGGCGGCGCGGCGCGAAGCGAGGCCTAGCGTCATTTCATATAGGCTATTCCCACCTAAGCGGCATTGAACAGCGGCACTGAGGCAGAAACGTAGAACAGTAGAACGTTCTTTGCGTTTGGTGTATGGTTTATGACAACGAATATTAAATACAAAAGTTTAATTGAAAATATATGTATATTTTTTTTATCTTTTTGTCTATGCAGGGTGTTTCAAAAAGTCAATTGTTTTCGAGATATTGGGCCTTAAAAAGTGTTAAAAAGTGGCCTTTTTCGAAATTTAACAGGCTATACAATCTAAACGGGGGTTTAAAAAAGATATGAATGTGCAAACCGTTTTACCCAATTTGAGTCGTTTAGATTTTATGGCCTGTTAAGTAAGAGGGAAAAGGCTAAAACCTCCAATATCTCTAAAACAGTTGAAGTTGGGTATAGGAAGTGCTACATGGAAAATGTCTGAGTTTTTGGGGGAATTTAAAAAGGGGTCCTAATTAAAAAATAAGGAAAAACACCCAGACTTTTAAAAACAACCAGTAAATTAATAACCCTATACGTTAATTAACTCGATAATGTTTTAGACTGTATACCTACTTGCAGGTTCTTTCTGGGACGTAAACACTGTAGAGATTTTTACCACTTTCATTAATTTTCTTCCCTTTTTTCAGACCATTTATTCCCCGTCTATTCTGATTGCTGTAGTTTCTTTTGCCATATCGTATAGTTCTTCGTATTCGCAAACAAGTACAATTAATCTATCAATTTTCCCCGTCCATACTTGATTTTGTACTGCAACCTACAACCTCTTCACCTTGTCGCAGCTTGCTTTTGACGCGTTGTGATTCCCACTTAGCCGTTGGCAGGCGGTCACGCGCTTTAAAGCTGCCCGCGAGCCAAGCTTCCGGTAGCGTTGAAAAGTTGCAGCGCCGGGCACCGACGCCGCGCTTCGCGCAGCTCCGCTTACGTGAGGACTGTATCATTTAGTTACACGCAAACAATTGTAAGCGTCATTTTGAAGCGCCGCTTAGGTGAGAATCGACCTTAAGTCGGGAGAGCAAGCAAGCGACAATGTCGCGTATTGTCGCATCGCGTCGCGCCGCGTCGCTCTAGTGGGCGAGAACCTTTAGCCGTACGGAAGGCGTCTTACGGAGACAGAGGCCACTTAATATTGTCTCTTGCCTGGCGGAGACAGGCTTTTCATCAAGTAGTATTTATAATATGTTATATTATGTGTTAAAATGATTTAACCCTTAAAACCACCACTTACGATAAAAAAAAAAAAAATGTTTTTCACATGGTCGCATTTATATAGAAAAAAATTGTTTTACTGTTTATAATAAAGTCATTTATCATTTATTGCAATTTTTTTAGCATCATCGATGATGCATCCTGTACTTGAACTGTTCATTATATGTCCACTGTGTTAGTTGCACGATATAAATGTAAAAACTGAAAAAATAAGGGTATAGGTAAACATATAAATTATAGAGTTATAGTAAATAAATTGTAACTCAATCTTACCGTTACTATTAGAAAAAAACTTTAAAAAAACTCTTAAATAAAACCTATTTACTAAAATATTATTGCAATAGTATTTACCAGTATTAAATAATCTTTTGAATTTAAGCTTATTTATTTTAATGCAAAATTACACAAAAAATGTACTTACATTTATTCCTAAAGGCACAATTAAACAATTCTTAAAGACTACAATGAGCAAATGTGCATCACGTGTTCATTTTATTGTCTTTTAAAATATACTTACGGCTATACTATATGCTACATAAAAGATGTATGTGAATATATATAGTATCCGTTAGCAGGTTTAATGTGAGCCCCTACTTTGCTACAAAAAGGTAGAAAATGAGTGCAACATTTTTAGTGAAAAATAAGTAAATTTTTATTTAAAGCAACTTTCTTCTTATATTTATTAGTTTTGAAGGTATAAAAAAGGTAATTTTTAGGAATTTAAAAAACATTAATGATAAAAAAGCACAGATTTCTTTTAAACACTAGTAATTCTTATAAAAATGTAAGGAATTTGGCCGGAATTTTTGTATTTATTCGTTGAATATTAAAAAATCTTTTTTATTAATTAACGATTACTTTTTTCTTTAAAATAATCGTAAATTTGCCGCCCTAGGCTTTAGCCTACTCAGCCTTTGCGTAAATTCACCCCTGGGTGGAAGGTTCATTTGTCGGGGTCAAACGCTATTAATTGTGATCATTTAAACTCTGCTTTACTGCTTTGGAAATGGCAGGACTGGGCCTATTTACCGTGTAAGGGTTGTAGGTTTGACGATAGTTGTGAAATATTTCCGTAAGGCAATCCCCCAAAAATCTGTCATATGGAGCCCTCCGACCTTTAGGGGCCGTTTTGGAGGGCTTCACGTCTCTCGCTCCTTTACAGGAGCATTTATCACTCTACCTACCGCCCACTCATTTTAGTTCCTGGCTCCTTGAGCTCAGTCGTAGAATGGAAGGCACGCGAGCTGTTGCCATATACCAACCAAAAACGCGATGAAGCAGGACTTTGCCACGTTTTACCAAGAACTTAGACGGAATAGGAAAAAGGTCTTCAATTATATTTGGGATAAGAAAAAGTTCTTTAATTATGTGCAATGTTGCAATGAAGCGACCTAAGGACATTTAAAATTTGGGATATATAACGATTTTTACTTAGGTGCGTGCCATTCCCCTTCTCTCCCCTACTACTTGTCAGAAAATAATAGTACCTAGACGTAGTAATATTGGCGGTTACGACACTGTGCTTAAGCTTAAGTTATACCTTTATAAACTTGTGCTTACAGAAAAAACTTTCAGGTATTTTTGGAAAAAAAATTGGTTTAGAAGTAGCGTATATTTTGCGTCAAAACTCAACAACAATCGTAACAAGTTTTCCTCAAATAAATGTATCAGCTGCATTCGAAAAAATACGACTTGAATTCTAAACATTGTATTTTTATTTTGTAATCAAAAATATGGGGTTATAAACGTAAGTTGCATAAAAAGGTTATAAACAATTTTTATGATCTTTAAATATGAAATTGAATAATCTTTATAAAGTGTTTTATAGTGTAATGGCTTGTTTAAAAAGGCATTTAAATTAAGAAAAAAGTATAAAAATAACAAAATATCTTTTATCGTTTTTTAAATTAAAATTTGGATTACTGTATATAAATAATATAATTAGGGTATATATTAAAAAAAATAATTATTCTTTTTTAAAAAATTAACTAAAAGTTAATTTTTTAACAAGTTAGACAATTGTTAATTAACAAAATTGTTTCAAACTTTCGTCTTTATTGCACATTAAAAAAAATGTTAAATAATTATCGTATTATTTTTTCGCGTCGTGGAGCTCTTCTTCTATACCTAACTAACAAAATCACGCCATAAAAGTTTAAACTCTTTTAATGCTTTGTTAATAATAATTTTATAACTTTAACAATATTACTCTGTTTTTTCATTTTCTGTCAATGTTATAAAACTAATATAAACAAAGCATTAAAATTTTTAAAACTTTTATGGCGTGATCTTGTTAAGTATGTATATAAGAAGGGCTTCACGACGCGAAAAATTTATACGACAATTATTTAAACATTTTTTTTAATGAACAATGAAGACAAAAGTTTAAAACAATTTTGTTAGTTAACAATTGTCTAATTCGTTAAAAAAACAGGAATACATTCTTTAAAGTGTTTTAATTAATATTTAATACCCTAAACAAAATTATTTATTGTTACGTACTCGGTTTTGACTTCGAGCGCGCAACCAAAAATGTCGCGCGGAGGCCCATTTTCAGCGTTAAATTAAAATTATAGGTAATAGAGATAGAACTCCTGAAGTTGGGACTTTTTTATCGGAAATTTTTCCTCTTCTGGGCCGTTTTTGAAATTTCTGCTATCTCGACTGGTTTTCGAATTATAAGCAAAAATCGAAATTGCTCTTTTTTGTTTCGTTTTTTCTTAATAACAATTGCAATTTTTATTGGCAAAAAATCCTTAAAACGCCTTTTTTACATTTGCATTCCCCTATTTTTTGCAGGAAACACTCTTCTCGACTAGACTAAAATTAATTTTTATTATCATAATCCGAATAAAAATACTTAAATTGTGCACTATTTGCTAATAAAGTAAGAATTATTATTTAAACTTTTATGGCCAACACATCAGAATGATTTATAAATGTATTTAAACGAAATATATGACATTTTAGAATTCTGGCTAACAGAAGTCTTCGTTCGATGCAAGAAACGCTTCTAGCATCAATAAATCAACTCTCGCAAATTAAGCCTATGTGCCTTAGTAAATCCTTATTCCATGATTTTAAATTTGGGATTTTGGTTTTGGTAACTCAAAACTTGGCATCTGATCGGTAAGAACCACAAAACACTTAATAAAAGCGGTAAGGCTTTAATTGGTTATCATGGCGGCCTACTATATTTTGTAGTTTTATTTTATCAAAATAAAAACCAATGTTAAATAAACTGTAAAAATAAAAACGTATTTTATAATCCATAAATACCATATCATAAATTTAATACAAAATATTAATAATTTTTCGATGTAGTCATCATCCCTATTCAGTTCATATTGATTTATAAAGTTATAGATACCAGACAATCCAATATTCTGTGTACTAAGTATCTAAAGCAGCGTTTACACCAAAGTTTTCCACAAGTTGCGGCAACTTGTTGCTTTTTCTACAAAATACAGCAACTTTTTCTGTCTTCCACTTGTGGAGAGACAAATCTTTCACTAAATTTTGGTTTCTCCCGGAGTGTCGTCGCGTTTACACCAAAGTCTTCAACTAAGTTTTCCACAAGTTGCGGCAATTTGTTGTTTTTTTACAAAATACAGCAACTTTTTCTGTCTTCCACTTGTGGAGAGAGTGTCGGTAAAGATCAAAGAAAGTTGACAACTAAAAGTGGAAGATTTGTTGCTGCGCGCTTTGGACAAGCAACTTGTAAAAAACTAGTGGAGAACGGAAGAACTATACCACCTAAACTTTTCGCGCCAATTCTTTGGCAACAAGTTTTCCACTTGTTTCTCTAAATTTAAAAAGAGCGACTTTTGGTTTTCTACAAAAAATCTTCCACTTGTTGCTCTAATTTAAGAAGTGCAACTTTTAGTTTTCTACAAACAATCTTTTGTCAACTTTTAGTTGTTAACTTTGGTGTTAACGCGTTTAAAAGATCAAAAAAAGTTGACAACTAAAAGTGGAAGATTTGTTGCTGCACGCTTTGCACAAGCAACTTGTAGAAAACTAGTGAAGAACTACTGCCTAAACCTTTTCGCGCGAATTCTTTGGCAACAAGTTTTTAACTTGTTTCTCTAAATGTGAGAAGAGCAACTTTAAGTTTTTTACAAAAAATCCTCCACTTGTTGCTCTAATTTAAGAAAAGCAACTTTTAGTTGACAACTTCTAGTTTTCTACAAACGATTTTTTGTCAACTTTTAGTTGTCAACTTTGGTGTAAACGCGCCTTTAACATACTTGTGAAGGTTGACCAAATGTTTCTAAATGCACCCTATAATCTACTCCCTTCAGTCGTATTATATACGTTGTGGTGCAGGGAGATAAGAGCTTGTCTTTTAATTGGATTATTATGGTTAGAGCAGATACAACCTAAACCTCCGGAAATATCTCCAGGGGACATATAAAGCTACTGATAAAAAAGTATTTTAATTAGAAATTTGAGACAATTGGAATAACTTTTGTAACAAAACCCGACGCCTGGTTTTAAGTTTTTTTTTATTGTAAAACATAATTCTAAATTTAAAAATTGTAGGTAGTTAAAAACGTTATTGGTTTAAGAAATTTTTAAAACTAACTAAATAAATCTAAAAAGATTTGTTAAAGTAAAATTACTTAAGTTAGCGATTTTCTTAAATAAAGTACTTTTTAAGTAGGTACGTCACAAAAAATTAAAAAAGTTCTTTTTCAAAAGTTAAAAAATGGTGATATGTTTTATGTTAGTTTGGAAGTTAAGCTTTTTATATTTTGTTGCAAATGGAGTGATTTATGCGCTTAAGCAGAAAAAAAAAGTTAAAAATGATAAGATAGGTTCAAAGAATATGGTTAAGGTAAAGAAAAACTAAAAATATAAAAAATAGCTCATGTGTTCAAGTGAAGTATACTTTAGTCGGCGAACCAGCCAGCGGTTCTACTAGTAAATAATATCTGGAAGCGTCAAACACTGAAATCTTCAAATGACTGGTCGCAGTGTAAAAACCATTTTGACTATCAAGAACTAACTTTTCAGTCATTTCCCGTAATGTGTGGGCAAACAATGATTTAAAAGGAATATTACGCTGTTTTCCCAAAACAAATTTAGGCATTACTGACCAAAGAGTTAGTCGAACACTATAATAACAAGGGTATTACGCTGTTTGCCGACAATACATGTACTGACAGTACAGTTATTTCAGGAAATCACGGGTTTGAGTGTTTGACACTGACATATTAATTTGTCTTAACGACATTACTAAAATAAATTTTACACTTCTGCATTTTGTTACGATAACCGGACAATAATGCCAATATTTTCTTTTATCTTCTAAATAATTTGATTTTTTTACTAAATAGTCAAGAAGTCCTCTTACAGAAAAAATATTGAGTATTTATTTTATTAGTTTATTTAAATTTAAAAAAAAAGTTAATCGGAAACCTTAGCCTAAAAAGGTTACCGAATAGATATTTGGTCTGGTAGTATAAGTCCCATTAGCATAACTTCTAACGACTATAAGAAATCATAGTTTTAGTTAAATTACGACAAATCCTACTAATAACGGTCCAATTTCTGCTTGAGTAACAAAATTGGGCTAATATTAGGAGGAATTGTCGTAAGACTCCAGAAGACGACGTATACACCATTCTTAGCGCGCACCAGGTACTCCGCAGGCCCTTGTCAATAGCATATTTGTGTTCAGCAACCACAAAAACCCCTCGAAAACCAAATTGGGCTGATATTAAAAGGAACTGTCGTAAAACGTACCAGGTACTCCCCAGCACCTTGTTAAGATCATATTTGTGTTCAGCGACCTCAAAAATCACCCAAGAAACAAAACTGGGCTAATATTAGGAGAAACTGTCGTAAAACTTCAGAAGACGACGTTTACAATATTCTTAGCGCGCACCAGGTACTCCGTAGGCCCTCGTTATTGTCAGATTCGTGTTCAGCGACCACAAAAACCCCCCAAGTAAAGAAATTGAGCTCATATTAAGAGGATTTGTCGTAAAACTCCAGAAGACGACGTTTACACCATCCTTAGGGCACATCAGGTACTCTGTGGGCCTTTGTTAATGTCATATTTGTGTTCAGCGACCTCGAAAACCTCCAAGTAACAAAATTGGGCTGATATTAGAAGAAATTGTCGTAAAACTCCAGAACACGACGTTTACACCATCCTTAGCGCGCACCAGGTAGTCCGTAGGCCCTTGCCAATATCATATTTGTGTACAGCAGCCTCGAAAACTCTCGTCCATTTTCATCATAATTTACATAGTCATACATTTTTAAAAATAGCAAACTTTTAAATGCATTTCGAAAAAATCGAAATTTTTCCATTGTACAAAGGCAGTTTTTCATTTCCCATCAATTAAATTTGTTGACAAAGTTTGAAGACGTTTATACAAATCGAATGCAAAAAACCGCCTTCAAGTCCATCTTACTGCACAAAAAATCCCTCGGGCATTTCCTCGACTACCTGTAGATCTTATTAAGTTGTTTTCGGAAGTTAAGTTTCATAGCAACAACAGATTGTTCTTTTGTTTAAGAACAGTGTCACTTTATAATACATGTTAAAAATGGATATGTAATAAAGTTTCTCACAAAAATGGCGCGTTTAAGTGAAGCTGGGCCAATCATAGTTCCTATGATAATAGGGTATGAGGACAAAACACGTTTTGCCCAAGGAGTGAATGTTTTTAATGACTTAAATTTAAATCGGGAACCTGTATCATTTGTTTTTTGTGAAACGGGGCGGCCATTACGCAGTCTAGTCTAAGCCTACTATCAAGTAAACAAACTGAAGACCTAGACTTGTGATACATCAATGAAAAGCTCTTGAAGATCTCTTTTCAAAAATGTAAAAATCCAATATGGCGTCCGTATGAAATTTCAAAGTTTGGGTAAATATCTCAAAAACAAATAAAGTTAGAAAAATATTTTACTCAAATTAAATTCTTCTTAAAAAAGTGTTCTAATAATGTAGTAATCTTAAAACCGTAAAATTAGTAGTTTCCGAGCTACAGGCAAAAGTTAAAAATGCACCATTTTGGTTTTTCTTAATTATCTCAAAAACCATAAAAGATAAATAAAATCTGAAAGCAGATTTAATTTTGCAATTAAATTGTCTAAAACTTTCCTAATTTAACCAACACTGTAGCTCTAATGGTTCCCGAGTTACCAATACATGTAGGCCCAATTTGGGACACACTGTATGTATACTTTGATAAATGTTTATTATATATTTTATGTTTTATTTAATATTAAGTTTGTACCTACTAGCAATGAGGAAATAATAAAGTAACATTATAGTGGGCCACTAAGACGACCCGAAACCCAAAGGTTATATCAATATTGCCCTAAACAAACCACCCAAACTTTATAAGTTAACGTTTTTTAACAATATGAAACCTTTCCAAAGTAATTGGAATAGTCTATCCTTTATAATTATTATTGATAACTTTTATATTGTTTGTTGTTGTAAGAATCCTATTTGTAAATATTTTATTATAAATTGTATGGTTTACCATTGGCAAACTTAGTTGGGTTTCCCTTAATTAAAGTGGGTAATAAAGTAAACGGAACCCATAGCGAATGTTATGGGTTTTTGTAAGTAGAGAGCAGTTTCTCTGAAGAACCGTCTTAGAAACATGAAACCAATTTTACTGTATTTCTTTATACCTATTTTTTTATTTATTTTAAATAGATTAAGAGTAAAAGTATAGTGTTTAGTAAATGTATAACATTCTAAATCTTCGTTTGTTCTTATAAAAAGACCGAGATAGAAAATTCCTTAAAAATCTTTAAAATAGGATTCCAAAGAAATCATTTTATAATACACATTCTTTTTACCAAGCAATTTTTGTTTAATTATTTTCAAAACACGGTATCTAAAAATGGTTCGACTTAGGTAAATATTGCTCTGTATGTAATTTAATAAGGATTTAGAGGAAAATTAAAATATCTTATAATGTTCCATTAAAAAAACAAATTTTTTTACTGGGACTTTGTTACCAATTCTGTATGCTTAATACTTTTATACGATAATAGATGTTTAAAAATTCTAAACATTTTGAATAATGAATTTTTTTCTGCCGCGTATATATTTTTTTAAAGCCTCAAAAACACAATCATGCTCGCTACCGCAAAAAAAGTTTGCCAATACCCATCATTATTTTTCCAGCCATGTCATATAAAACAAATAGATATATTTTAAAATTTTATTCTTGGAACTTTACTTTAAGAAACAAAAAAGAAAAACACAATCTACTCATAGTCACAGCAGCTTTTAAAAACTTGGATTCTGCTTTCAAGCTAGAAAGTATTTGCCCTTTTAATCTTCATACTCTGAATGTATTGCAATTTAAAATATTATTTTCATTCCTGGAAAATGGTGTCTTTTACATCTCAAGATTAAGTGACTGAGTCCAACCAATGAAAAGCCGTTTTTGCATTAATAATGATACCACTCTTAGAGGAAAGCTTCCCTTTTTAAGTCACTGACAAGCAGTGGGAGATCTGTCGCTCTTTTAAAGGTATTTACTTGGTTTCTGCGCCAAGGAATCGGTCAATACCTTTTATTTTCAAGCAGTTCCTAATAAAACTTACCACTTTGTTCGTGATGTTTGACTGTGAAATCTAATGTCAGCAGAAGTTTTACCCTCTCTTCTAAAACCATATTTCTTCTTAAGATAAAAAAAATAAGTTTTCCTTAAAGTTTACATTAGAATACCTACAAAGGATTTTTGATATGTTTACATTGGGATACCTTTAATAGCAATTTAACAAACAGTGGTTTTTAAAAGGGAAGGCAATGGTCAAGGCCATTTATCCTGCGAACCTAGCAAACGCGTTAAGGGTTGATATCATTTATCGCCAATTAATGCCCGAAATAGTTACTCTATTTTTTCGACGATAGTTTTTGGTATTAAATTGTGAAAATCATAGTTTTTCTTGCAGTCTTTTTGATATTATTTCGTTTTTAGACAACTAACTTCACAGACGCTTTAATGGTTGTTCAAATACAATTATAATATACACAATATCTGGTTTGTGTATTTTTAGTAGCTTATTCTATTTTTGCTTTCTAAAAGAAAATCATGCTTTAATAAAAGCTATTAATTTATCCGGTCAAGTTATCCCAAAAATTAGGGGTACCCTCGCATAAATTCCCAAGAAGCTAAAAATTTACATGAACGTTAGGGATACTTTTATAATGAAATTGTGAAAAGCATCGATCCCATATGTGCAAAAATTTTATACAAGGTCAAAGTTTGCGAAAATGGGTTTTTTGGATTTTTTAGTAAAACGGTTAGTGGTGGTTAGATCATGCAATTGTCTTTAAAAATTGTCCTTACACTTTTTTCCCTTAAATTAATCATTTTTGAGAAATAGCGATTCTAAAATTTACTAAAGTTTTATTCCCTTTACTATGCACACGTTTCCACGCCACCTGTGAGATAGTGTACCTGACGCGTTTTTTTACGTAGTTTCCCCAGTAGGCCTTTTCCACGGTCTATTTTATTAAATCCTAGTAGATTAAAAGGTTTTTTCATTTAATATCTATGATACCCATTATGTGAAGCGTAATATTACCGTCTAATGTATTTACATTTATATCAGCATCATCTGCAACATATTGAATAAACGGGCCACTTTCTGGTGGTAAGATATGAGGTGGACGATAAAAAACTGTTGCTCTCGTACATCATAGTTTCATTATAAGATGCGCACATACCAAAGGACAAAAAAAATTGTATAAGACGTTTTGAGGCAAATCGTCGATAAAAAGAAACTGCGAGACCCAATTGTAGCTTGGACTTAAAAGACCGAGGGCAAACAGCAGTTATAATGCTAGGACTAATGTTTGTACATACTAATTTTAAATGTTGTAAGTAGAACCTTTAATTTTTAAAATTATTTGTTTCAAAAAAATAAGTTAGTGACTCTGAAATTTGATTATTTATATTTTCAGACATACGACCTGGTAGGGGTAATGAAAATTATCAATGACTACCGATTGAATATCTTCCCGTATGATTGCTGCCGCAGCTTCCAGGATCTTAAATCGCTCTTCTTTGCTACAAGATTTCTTTGCACTGCATGATTGATTTAAAAAATCAGGATAATTGTCAATAAAACATACATATGTTATTTGTCTCGGTTTTCTTTAAATTGAAGTGTAGTAACTTTACAAACTCTACGCCAAAATTTCTGTAAATCAAAAATAGCGATGACTGTCAGTTTACATCGGAAAAATAAAAAAAAATTTGTAAAAATTTAAATATGGATAACAAAGCTATCAAAATCCGATTAAAATTAAATTATGGTGATAAAGTCCTTATCACTGAAAAACCAGACAATTAACATTTGTATGTTTTAAAAACAATCATTATAATATTTTAAATAAATCTTGTAGTAAAAAAAACTTAAATGGCAAAGAAGAGCGAATTAAGATCCTAGAAGTTGCAGCAGCAATCATTTGGAAAGATACTTAATCGGTAGTTATCGATAATTCTCATTACCCCCCCGCCACCAGGTCGTATGTTTAAAGATGTAAATAGTTATATACCAGAGTCACTAACTTATTTTTTGAAACAAATAATTTAAAAAAATAAAGGGTTTAATTAAGAACATTCAAAATAAGTATGTACAAACATTAGTCATAGCATAATAACTGCTGTTTGCCCCCTCTCTTTTAAGTCCAAGCTACAATTGGATCTCGCAGTTTTTTTTTATCGACGATTTGCTTTAAATTGTCTCTTACATTTTTTTTCGCCCTTTGGTATGTGCGCATCTTATAATGAAACTATGATGTACGGGGCAGCAACAGTTTTTCATCGTCCACCTCATATCTTGCCACCAGAAAGTGGCACGTTTATTTAGTATGTTGCAGACAATGCTGATTTAAATGTAAATACATTACACGGTAATAGTACGCTCCACATATTGGGTATTATAGATATTCTAGGAGTCCTTTTTGACCAAAAGATGAACTGGGGACCACACCTCAACAAAGTCGTTCAGAAGGCAAAAATCGCCCTCGGGAGATGTCGCAGGCTTTGTGGAAAAAGCTGGGGATTTAACACAGAGATGAACCTGTGGTTGTATAAAATGGTAATAAGACCCATGATAACCTACGGCTCAGTTGCCTGGGGGGCAAGGGTCACGCAGACCGTAGCAACTAAACAACTTCAAAGTGTGCAAAGGCTAGCATGCGTATGCATCACGGGAGCTATGAGATCAACCCCAACCGCAGCCCACTCCACATTTACATACAGGAAGAAGTAAAGGCGGTATAGACTCAAACGAGGTCAAAGTCCAATTATAGGACATCAAAGGATCTCAAAATGGGAAATAGAGGGGGACCAAGAGGTCAGCTCATTGTTTGAGATGCCCACGGACAGGTCAACCCCTCGTTTCATCTTCAACAGACACTTTCGGATTGTCATACCAGATAGGGAGGACTGGAAAGAAGGCCCTCCAATCAAAGCCGATCATATCTGGTATACAGATGGCTCCAAGACCAACAAGGGAGTAGGAGCTGGCGTCTATGGAGACAAGCCTAGAGAAAAGATAACCGTAAGTCGTGGTCAGAACGCCACGGTTTTCCAAGCGGAAATCGCAGCAATAATGCATTGTGCCGTGCTGATTAAAGAAAAAGGGAGTAAAGGAAAAAACATCGTCATTTACTCAGACAGCCAAGCGGCCCTGAGGGCCATCAGTTCTCCAAAAGTTAATTCCAAACTAGTGGGGGACTGTATACAGGCCCTGGATAAAGTCGGCTTGACAAGCAAACTTAGGGTAGCCTGGATACCAGGCCACGAGGGCCACCCAGGTAACGAAGAGTCCGACGACCTAGCCAAAAGAGGATCAGCCATGGAAATGATAGGCCCTGAGCCATTCTGTGGAATCTCGGCAGGCCTCCTTAAAGCATCTATTAGGAGCTGGGTAGACAGAGAGTTTCAAAGCTGGTGGTTACAAACACCAGGACAACAACAGGCAAAGCAGTTCATTAGGACCTGCTCGGCCAAGTTTACCTCGGACCTACTGAGCCACAGTCGTAAAGTCGTAAGGATAACGGTAGGTCAACTAACATTGCAAACTCAACAAGCACCTGGAAAGAATAGGCCTGGTAGAGGATAGCCTGTGTAGGTTCTGGCAGGAGGCTGAAGAAACAGCCGTACATGTGTGGTGCCACTGCGAAGCACTATGTAGGCTTAGGTTTACTAGGCTTGGTGAGGAAAAGCCAAAACCGGCAAGATATATGGAGTGGCCAGTGTCAAGACTCTGGAGTCTAGTTAAAAAGACGGGCCTGGACAAGGTACTCTAAAGAACGATAGGAGAAACTACAATAAATCTGGTAAGGTTGCAGTGGTGGAGGTCATTTTTGCCATCTCCGCTCAAATAATCTAATCTAATCTAATTATAGATATTGAATGAGAACACGTTTTATTCTACCAGGATTTAATAAGTTGGAGTAGGCCCACTGGGAAAACCACGTTAAAAAAATGCGTCAAGTACACTACCTCACTGGTGGCGTAGAAACGTGTGCATTGTATCGGGAATAAAACTTTAGTAAATTTTAAAATCGCTTTCCCTCAGAAATAGTAAATTTTAGGGGAAAAAGTGTAGGGACAATTTTTGTAGACAATTACATGACCTACATTTTTTGTTAAAACTATTTTTATCATAAAACTAACTGTTTCGCCAAAAAATCCAAAAAACCCATTGTTGCAAACTTTGACCTTGTATAAAATTTTTTGCACACATGGGATCGATGGGGACCTTTCACAATGTAAATTTTTATCTTCTTGGGAATTTATGCAAGGGTGTCTATTTTGATCGGATAATAATGAATTATTTTGTATATATTAATATTATCTATAAATAAACGATCGCCGAAAAAAACATCTTAACGATCTCCCAAACAATATTTTGTTTTTTTATTAAATTAAAATTCTAAACTTTAAAAGGCACTAATAAATAATTCTAAAAATATCTTACAGACGTCGGCATCGCCGAGAATTACCAGATAACCTTTCTAGGAGAAAAGAGGAAAGAAAATTGAATATATTTTAAAAATGCTTGGCGGCCTAACTAGACCGACATATGTAATATCTTAAAAACATAAAATAAGATATATTCGCGAGTACACGTGTAGAAAATGGAGAAAATGCACAAGTCTTAGTGCTAACGTGTATATTGCACACAGATACAGGATATTACCCCATTTTCTGCATTTTCCATTGAAACATATGTGAAATTTTATGGTGTTTGCACTCTTTATTGCCAATTATTTAAATTAATCACTAACATAAATTCTAAAATATTTTAGTAAACCAATTAAGATTTAAAAAAATAAATAGTATATTGTACAAAATTTTAATTTTAATTTGTGCAAATTACTTTAAAAGACAAGTAAATATGTAAACCGAAATTGGTTCTTTTAAAGAGTGACTTTAAAAGTTCAACTGTGAATTAAATTAACCTGTCATTATAAAATATATTTAAGTTGGTAAAAAAATTCTTTACTACCTTTTCTTAACCTGTCATTTTAAAAAAATATATCTAAGGTGGTAAAAAAAAATCTCGTCTGAAGTAGTACAACCTCTCATTCTCACTAAAGTCTAAAGACCTTCCGGGGTTTAGGTGTATGAGTCAGTTTTCTTCCTTTTTTTTTTCATTTATTTTGTAAAAGTAAAATATTCTGAAGGTAAAATACTTCTCAGATTATCGGACATAGGGTGCTCCTGAATGTCCATCTTCAAAAAGTAAATTACCTTTTTCTTAAAAATCCTTTTCCTATCTGAATCTCACATGCCTATTTTAAGCAATACTTAGATCGGTCCTTAAACTTTCTACTTACCTACCTACTCACTTTTTTTTTAGAGTACAAACTTTTTTTTGCTTTTTATTCCCTGGGGTGTTGTGCGTGATTATGTATGCAACGATCCATCCTATGTAATTGGTTTTAACCTGAAATCTGGTATACATGACATTCTTTGGCTTAAAATTATCTTTAGGTCTTCTACCAAATTTATCGGCTGTATTTACCGTGTTACATTTGACAATGTTCATAATAAGATCTTTAAAGTCATCTTTGTCAAATTGCATTTTTTTTACCTAAAAAAATTGTGAAAAATCGAGTTTTTCATAACTCGAAAACTATTGATTTTAGGAAAATAAGGCATATAATTAAAATTATTGGTGAAATAAATCAACGTTATTTTTGTTTAATATATTTTTTGTAGCTCTTTTAATTTTTGAGATATTAACGATTTAAATTTAAAATATAAACGCAAATATTTTAAAAAGTAAAAGAGCTATAAAAAATAAATTAAACGAAAAATATGCTTCTTGATAAGTTCTATGAACAAGGTGTTATACACATTTTTAATAAAACAAGTAATAAAGGTAAATTAAGAAAAACAGTGATTTTGACCATTAATATTTTCGCTAATAGAAATATTTTTTGGTACAAGTTAGTATACCAACTCCGATTGATTCAATTAAAAATTGATTTAAAATGTTTTATTCATTAACCGAAACAAACTCATACACATGTGCCTCGAGGCAATAGGAGATAACATGGTGGCACGGATATTTATTTTATTTTTTTTGGTCCAATAACTGTACCGATTTTGATCCATTTGAAACTTTAACTAAACAAAAATTTAAACTCCATTTTATTAAAAATCTCTATTTGGGTGCTATATACCTGGCAGGATGCTTAATATTTCTCGATCTCCTATGCTACTACGTGTATAGCGCATCGTTCAAATATTTTCATTATCGATTTAAATATTAATATGAATAATATTACTCGTTAAAAATGATTTTGCAAAACTTGTAATCATATTTTTTTAAATATTTTATTTAGCGTTAAACTTTTAAAACATTTCTCTTATTAAGCTATCTACTTCTGCTATGCTTAAAGCCTTTCGTATTAAAATTATTGTATTTACCTTTTTATTTACCACTTTAAAATATAATCAAATTAAAGTTTAAACATTAACTAAATGAAAAAAAATGTGCTACGTCTATGTGGGTGCTGTATACCTGGCAGGACGCTTGTCATTTTTCTATGTCCTGTGTTGTAACTGTGTTGCTGTTATTTGTATTATTTGACTGTAGCCTAGAAAAAGTAGACAGCCTAATAAAAGAAATGTTTTAAAAGTTTAACGCTAATGTTAAAAATATGATTTAAATTTTCTTCAGATCATTCTGAACGAGTAACTGTCTTTGTAAATTAATAATATTAATATTTAAATCAATGATAAAAATATTTAAACGATGAGCTATATACAACACATATTAGCATAGGAGATGGAGAAATGTTAAGCGTCCTGCCAGGTATATAACACCCAGATAGAGAAGGCATCTATATTTTTTTTTATAAAATAGAGTTAAATATTTCTTAAGTTAAAGTTTCAAGTGTGTCAAAATGGGTACAGTGATTGGACCAAAAAAAATTAAATTAAATATTCGTGTCACCATGTTATCCCCCATTCCCTCGAGGCACATGTGTATTAGTTTGTTTTGTATAATGAAATAGTATATTTCATTACCAGTATCCATTTCTGGACGTGTAATGAACAATATTTTTTATTAAACTTAGGTACCTGAAAACAACATAAACAAAAAACATCGCAAAAAATTATGTAAGAAAATTGCGATTATTTTTTTTTTATTTTTAAAACAATAAAACAAATTAACAAAAAAAAATTACAAGCTAATTAAATTTAAGAAAATTAATTTTGGACGGAACCGTTATGATTAATGGTTATATTTATTGTACAATTCGTATTATTGTTGAAGCTCAATCTCTTTTGTATTTCTTTTTGTTGAACTAAAGATGTTGAAGCGGAGTGTTCGTGTATGTTTTGGTTCTCTTGATCGACTGTTACAGATTTTGTAGTTTCCAAGTTACAAGGCCTAAACAACTTTTGAGATACTTCAATTTTTCTTTGTATGGACTCCTGTATATATCCTTCTGCTACATTGGAAGAAAGTCATCCTCCGTATCTTTTCAAAGTGAGCAAATCACCGCCGCTTTCTACCACCATGGTAGCCAAAGAACGCCTTAGCTCATGTCCGGTATATTCTTCGTGATTTTTTAGTTTTAAGTATTTTGCAACAAGTTTTGGAATACCACCGATAGTATGGCACCCAACATCGATTAAAATTATAAAAAATTACGAGCGTAATATCTTTGGTTTCGGTATGCAACAAATAATCTTCTACTCTCCATATTTTTAGGGCGGAGATCTGCGTATTTACGGTAAAGTGTACAGGAATTGAATTTGCAATTTTCATTGGTATTGGTAAAACTTCTTGACCGGTGAGTTTTTCCATCTCGTAAGAACACGACAAGGAAACGCCCATTATCTTCCACATCGTCTAAACTCAAACGTATTAAATCATCTCTGCGGCATGCGCCGAAGATGCCAAACACTAAAATTACTTTTGCTAGTAGATATTGTCCATCTGAAGCTTCACATAAAAATTTGGTTACTTGTTCTGATGTAAGAACCTTGGATTTCTTTGGTACATATTCTACAGCTTGTCGTTTCAAAAAAGCGATAGTTTTTGGATATTGGTTGTGAGTTTTTTCTTTTATTGCCAAACAACTCGTTAACATGGAGAAACGACTTCATAAGGTGGATGACTTCATAGATTTGGCTTTTTCACAAAAATAAACTAAGGAAATATCGTCACTCACAATTTTGATTCTTTTCTGAGTCCGCCATTCGGTAAAAATGTGATATTCATGTTCATATCTCAACCTGGATTTCACTGGTAAAAAATCTGCACTCACTTCTGCTGCTTGTTGTAATATAATATCGGGAATATTTTTCTTCCAAATCTGAATTCATTTTTTGAAAAATGCATAAATTTCACTGACAGAAAATAAAATATGTCATTAATAAATAAATCGTTGTTATGAACAGTTTCCATGGATGGATTTTTGTATAAGCGCACGGAAAGAGGGATCGGAAAAAAATTCCGTGCGCTGTTCTGAAAATGTCATATTTACTGTATTTTATACACAGTTGAAAATGTAGAATTTTCAGGTAAGTATAATAATAAAACAAAACATTCTAAATCAATTTTGGATGGACTCTGACTTAGTATACTTACTGGTACCAAAAAAATATTATTAGCGAAAATGCCAAAATCACTTTTTTGCTTATATCTCCTTTATTACTAGTTTTATTTAAAATGTGTATATTACCTATTTCACAAAACTTATCAAAGAGCATATTTCTTGTTTAATACATATTGTCGTAGCTCTTTTAGTTTTTGAGATATTTGCGTTTATATTTTTAATTTAAATCGTCAATATCTAAAAAACTAAAAGTGCTAAAATTAAATTGACTATTGTTCATAGTAATATAAAAAAATATGTTTTATGCGTATCTCTTATGGGTCAGCTTTTTTGCGGTGGCCTCCCGGACTAAAACGTGTATGCAAAATTTTAGCTCAATAGGTTGCAGATAACTGCTTTAAAATTCAGTTACAAGATTGGACCCGAATAAATATACAACATACGTATAACATGGAGTTTAAATAATAGCTAATATTTTGGATTTCATTAAACGAAAACGTATTTTTTAAGGTCTATTTTTAACTTGGTGAAAACTGTTTCCCTCCGAGGTAAATTTTTATTCTTTGTTTTGACTTTCATCACTCATAAATGAAAATGTCCAGATTATAGAAAAAGCAAATATTAAAATGTAAAAATAAAGCGTTTACTTTTGCCTTGATTTTTATGAGAAATTTTTCAAGCCAATTAACAAATGTTTTACAGTCCATTACACTTCTAAAATGGTTTTCCGTTAAAATAAAACACCCTTTTATTTTTAGCATCCAATAAATGCCAGAAATTCAGCCCACAGAAGAGAAAGCACAACAAAAAATCTCATTGTTGGAATATAATTTAGCTATATCAAAAAAGGGATTGAAAAAAGTTTTGAGACACAGGCTGTGATTTATTTGAAAAACTGTGTAGAGCGGGGAAACGCATTGCCTCTGGCTCTTGGTCCAAAAAAGTTTGGAAGTTTTTTGAATAAGGTTATGATGTTTATGAAATTTATTTTATAAAGGTAAAAAATATTAAATAAAAATATTTTTGTAGGCATAAAACATTTTTAGATCTGGTTGTTTTGTTTTATACTAGGTGATAACTGAGATGTAGCCCACAACAATATTTTACAGGAGACAAAATGATTTTTGTAAGTTATTAATTAAACCATATATTTTAATTTTTTTCTTAAACCAAATCAATAAATATGATTAAAAAAAAATGTAAAATAACTTTTTTTCTAATGGTTTTCTACAAAAAAACAAAACACGTTTTATAAAGAATATCCTATAACAAATTATGTACAATTTATAAATAAATAATATAAACACATTACATTTTTTATCTTTTATATTGCTAGTAACTTTAACATCTCTAAGTCCCACTTTCACAAGTCCGCCGTTGTCTTTACACGTCGACGCGACGTCGTGGTAGGGCTTAACTCAAGGCGTCAGCATACCGTTCTGTTAAGTGAAGGGCATCCCGTGCCTTAAACAGGTGTTTCTAACGGTGCCTCTGAGATACAGGGCGACCTCTCGGAGTATCTAGCATTACTGCGGTAATGCGGACCTCTGCCGTGGTAAACTGTTGCTTCCCTAGCCGTGGGAACTTCATGGTAAACAGTAAAGAAACAAGTCCTAACAGGGAGGGGCCTAAACCTCGATCCTCGGACAACTGAGAAACCAATGGAGATCGGTGATACGATCTCAAACAGGGCTGGTCAATAGGCCTCACAAGTGCTGGCTGGTTAATTGGTCTCACAAGTGGTGGCTGAACAACCGGCCTCACAAGTGAAAGCCTATTGATCCAACCTCGGAGGAGGACAGGAGTCTGTTAAGGACTCCAAGCCCGACCGAGGAGAACAATGCGCTCCTTCTTAAGAGCGGTATTTCGTACAGTACCGCACTTAAAACTGTTCTAGAAGGTGGCAGGCAGCAGAAACAACAGCAAGGGGAAGGAAAATCTTTCTCCGAATATGCTGCGGTAAGCAAGACCCTGTAACCAGAAAGATGCACGCTAGGTCAACTGGCGAAAAAAAAAGGACCAGCCAAAGCAGCAGAAGAAGGTGGGTAAATCTACCTCCCAACCTGATGCGGAAAGCAAGCGTCTGCGATCCGGAGGTAGCACGCCAGGTCAACTGGCGAAAAGACCTAAGGAGTCGGAAACTAAACTGACATACGGAGCGCCGGAGAGAGGCACCAGGGTTGGGTTAACCCACTCTGAGCAACCAGTAAACAGCCTCTCCAATCAGCAGCTCAAGGCTCTACCGGCCTCTATTTTGACAGCCGTGGTGGTACGAAAATAAAATTCGTACCAAACCCAATGTCTGCGCGGACCTCGGTGATGAGAGGCCAAAGTCTGAGGAAGTGCTACTTAGACTTAGGAAGATTAACCACGGGCTGAACACTAGTGAATGGGTTATCCTTCCTCCAGGGAGTGCGCGCAGGGAGAGGTTCTATCCCCCCTGCTTCGGTCACTTCTGGTGGATGACCTGCTGGTCATACTTTCTCTGTGGGAGATCGACCTGCAGGCATATGCAGACGATCTAAACATCCTAATTAAGGGAAACTCTTAGGAGATAATCTTTGACGTCCTTCAAAAGGTTCTAAACACCACACAAAGCTGGTGTCAAAGGGAAAAATGGCAATAAACCCGCATAAAATGGTTATTGTCGCCTTCACCCGAAAGAGAAACCTGGAAAACTTAAGACCACCAACTCTACAAGTCTGACGTGGATTGTCTTAGTCGAAAAAGGTGTAACGTTTAACTTTTTTGTGTCATCCAGTAAATTCAATATACCACGTGTTAATATGTTTCACTTATAAAATTACGCTTAGGCGGAGGTGGGCGGGTTTGAATGCGCCAAACCCATTTTTGAGCGGGGCCCGTAGCAATTGCTACTTTTGACGCGGTTAATTCGGCACTTTGTAGGATACCCTAGCCTAAAAATCAATATTTTTCGTCACATCAATATATTAATTTTTTTATCGATCATAATCACCTAGATAAAAAATAAAAACAAAAAATAAAGCGGTTTAAATTTGACATAAAGAATATCGTTTGTAGCAAAATCTTTTCAGGAATCTAAAAATCTAAAAATATACAGAGTATCTCGTTTGAAAATTGGAAGTTGAGGGCTTTCGTGGTAAAACCAGAAGTCACCGAAGGTCACGTGACAACTTCAAATTTGACATTATATAATGTCGTCAAGCTTAATTTTTCTATCTCGAAAAATGCATTAAAAAGGGGGTAACCCACTCGCTTGGATTACCCACTATTTGATTTCATTAAATGTTTCGTGTTCAACTGACTGACAGACAATATACAATCATTGCTTAGAGTCCTTTTAGGTTCAATAAAAAATATGGTCTCCAATTTAATAATTAGTTTTTCTTTTCATTTTACGTATTAACATATACGCCAAATGAGTCCCTCGCCCGGGGCGTCTTGGTTAAGGTTGGCCCTGCCCCAAGTATAAGTATATTTAAGGTACTAATTAATACTTATTAGAAGCTCAAAAAAGACACATTTTAAATATTTTTTTACACTTTATTTATCGGATAAGGTAATTAAACATTTTCTATAGCATTAAACAACTCTTGTAAAATACAAAAAATATATATTTTTTAAATTTTCCAAACCATGCGCATCTTATAGATGGCGCCAAAATCGACCCTTTAAAAAACACTGCTCCATGGAGGACAGTTAATCTCTGAAATGCAAGTTTGAAACAAAAAATCAAAATGGGTTTTAAAAAGGCAGCCGTCTTAAGAATCGACCAGAAAATTTGGAAATATTAGTAAACAAAAAATGGCGGACTGACTTTTTTTGACCTTTTTTCCGCCATTTTTTTGATGCTAAAAATATTGTTTTTATTTTTTTTAATTAAATTTGGTCGATTCTTGTAGAGCAAGCTTTAACACACAAAATGCTTCAAGCGAGTAGATTTAAAAATTAACTCCCCCCCTTTTTAAAAAATAAAAAAACGCAAAAAAATTAGGACGGGGCCATCTGAACATCCAAAGGGAAATTTTGAATAAATTTTTAGCTTTTTTGGAAAAATTTTGTGTAAATTTTGGAATTTTTTTTGGGAAGAAATAAATGAAAAAAATAAAAATTAGTTTTAAAAATTTCTCGGAATATCCAAAATTTATCCCAGTATTTTTTTTTATCATTTTTTTAAGAAATAAGTAAAATAAATGTTAAGTAATTAAAATACATGGTGTTCTAATTATAATAAACAAAACTACAATAAACTAATTATACACTGGCTTCTATGAAATAATACATCTTAAGTAAAATATTTCATTGTTTTTAAGATTGCTTTTCATTTAATTATCATGATCTGGAGCATCAGCGACATCTAAATCGTCCACCACACCCCAGCCCCATCCACCTCCTCTTCTTCTTTGAGCTACAACAATATTTGATAGGCTGATTACAGCTATGGAAATAATCTAAAAAAAATGAAAGTTATGAACCAAGCTTTTAAAAGGATAAGGGCTGCAATACGTTTAATGGCATTATCTTTGTTGTCTTTTCAAAAATTAACGATTTGATTTACACAAAACAGGATGGATTTCAAAATAATTTTGTACTTTTAGTAATATTACACAATTCAAGAATGTAAATTAGTGGTGTTTAAATATTCGAAATATTTAATTGTTTTAAGTTCAGACAAGCTTACAGATTATAATACTTAATGTTTTTAGAAACTTTATTGGTCCATTTTTTTGTTACGGGAGGGAGGCTTAGATATCAAATAAATCGAATGTCAAATGCTTTTAAGTCATTGTTTTAGACACATCATCTGGTTTTTAATGATGATCAAAATTAATATTACCTAGTCAAATTAAATAAAACCAAAAAATTATTAGGATAACAAAAAACCTTTATAAAAATATTTAATTTGAAATGTCGGTCTACACAAGACCCATTGCAAATGATCGAATTGTGAATAATTTTCACTATTTTTTTAAGAAATAGCTACTGTTATTATATTTGGTATTAAAGAGTGTATATTTTCCTAAAATTAAGAATTTCTTGACTGTTTAAATCATCCAAAGTAGACTTTAATTTAATCAAATTCATTTAATTCTAGTGTAAGTTTTCGGTAACCAACCTTTAAGTTTCATTAAATAAATAACCACCAGGTATCAATTCAGCTTCTAAAATTTTTTTTTTTGAAGTTGTCTTGCTATCCGAGCACAAAGTTCATAGCGAACAGGTGTTTTTTAGTTTCGTACACTCGCATTTCGTACACTTCAGAAATTTACCTGAAATATTCTCGTTTTGTACACTGAATTATTTAATTAATTTTATGCTTCTCGTTTCGTACACCAACCATTGTAACGACCCAAATAACCAACCAAATAAATACCCAATTGAAAATAAATTATTAAAATTTTGGTAATAACTTTTACGTAGAGAGAATTTAGACAAATTCTTATGCTCATAGTTCTGGTCGGCCATGGTTAGTTCTGGTTAGTTCAAGCCAACTATAATTCAGACGTGACCACTAAAAGTAAGAACAGTAAACTTTTCCGTTTAGGCCGCAATTCTGCTATGGTTTAATCAAACGTAGGGATAATTTAGAAAAATTTAAAAGCCCTCAGTTCTGGTCGGTCATGGTGAGTTCTGGTTAGTTAAAGCGACTTTTTATTATTTCCAATTATATTTCAGACGTGATAAATCACTAAAAGTAGGAACAGTTAACTTTTCTGTTTAGGTAAATGGTTAAAATCACTATTATCCAAATAAAAATTTTGATATTTTTGCATTTTATATGTGAGCAATAATTATTTTGATATTTAGTTGTAAAATTGGTTTTAATTCATTTTATCATATTTAATGAACCATCAGAGATAGGAGCCTATCTCAGTTTTTGGTGTACGAAACGAGATGTCGAAAATTAAATAATTAATTTTGTGTACAAAACAAGAATAAATCTTTGAAAACATGTAAAGTAGGATTCAATTTAATCAAATTTATTTTATTGTTAGAGTATTTTTTTCTTTATTTATCACTTTTGCTGTAAGAGAGGTTAAGTTTTCTTCGTAGTGTTTCTTTATTAAAACCATTATTATCCCCAGATTCATAAAGACATACCAATAAGTCTCAAACAATGTTCTTAGGGATAGGCAATTTTTTAGTTTTGATTTTTTTTCTCAGTTATCGTAAAAAAATATAATATTCATCCACTGGCATGTATTCTAGAAATAGTAATGACAATTTTGAGCGATTTGTCGTTTATGAAAATAAAACATTTTTACGATACTTATAAATAAGAAAATAAGTAGCTATTTTATAACGAAATTTTCTACAATTGCATCCTCTACTTCAGTAAGTTCAGCCAAAAATGATATTTCAAGGGAGTGAGATAAAAATTGTTTTATTTTAGGATATTGTTATATATTATTTATTTTACAATTTAACAGCTTCAGGTTTGGTAATAAACTAGTTTGTGTAGCAATGTGTTGCTATATACGGCATCTTTCAAAAAGTCCGTTTCATACGAAAATTTTTATATTATTAAATAAAATTTAAGTTTGGCATTAGTTTAAGCCTTAAACTCTATAAAAATCATGCAGTCTCTCTCGTTATCTGTTAAAATTTTAGTTATAATTTTAGTTATAAATATACAGAGGGTTGTAACAATAGTGACCAAAAATAAACATTAATGCATAAAAAACCCTAGGCAAAACCAATAATGATCGACTCATGGAAAATTACTTAATATAAGTTAATTTGGAATAAGGTAGATTTAAGTTTAAACTAGTTTTGACCGCTAATAACAAAAGTGTTTGTTTTAAAAAAAAAGGAAAATTTTTAAAAAATTTGGTGAAACAGTGCTTTTGGTATCCAATGATGCTATAAGGTTTTAAACTGACCGTAATAAAAAAACCTAACAAACTATTTTAAAAGATAGGAAAGAAACCTTTTTTATGATATAAATATATTTAAGGAAAAGTAAAAATAAATACTTTAATTTTTCCTATAGTGCGGGACGCGTTAAAAGACAAAATCGAGCTTTTTAAAACTCATATTGTGGAATTAATATAAAAACCTAAACCTTATAATTAGTCATAAAAGATGTGTAAAATTATCATTTATTTAAATTTAGTATTAGTTAAAAAGTTTTAAAAAGGAGGTTTATTTGAAAAATATAAAATTTTAAAATATGGGGTCAGAAAGGATGACATAAATTTTGTTTACATGCAAATAATTGTGACAAGATCAATAAAAAACGTATATTATTATACACCATTAAAAAGAGCATTACATTTTCTAATTATCAAATCCGATTATAGCTGCCCGGGTAATAACAGAAAAGTAAGATTTAGTAATAAAATTAAAATTTTATTGTTCAAAATTGCCCTATTTGTCAAAGCTAAAATTCCATCTAGGTGCCTGGAAAGACGCCATGATACCTAAAATAGTGGCAATTGTTCATGAGGCATATAAACGAATTACCTCCGAAAACGTGAGATTAGTCCAAATTCAGTTGCTAAAGTAACCACGCTCCTCCAGGGGTCGAAAAAGACAAAAGAAAGCGGTTTCATAGCTAAGTGCTAGACATAACCTAGAAAGTTGATACAGTTTTTTCTTCCAAAGTTTTATGTTTTAAAGAAAGTAAAATTAAGTAAAGTGTATATAAAAAATCAATTCAAAGTAAATATAATCAATTTACCTGGAGGTAGCGACAAATTACATAAAATCTGTGCCGATTTCCATGACACAAAAAAGTAATCAAAGTTCTTCAACCAGATGTTAGTAAAATATCAAAGTGCCAATGTTGCTCAGCTGATGATTTTTGACAGTCCAGTTCAAATAAACCTTTTTAGAAGACATCGTAGCCTGTTTGTATAAATAGTATATTTTTTTTACTACTTAGAAGAGAACTTCAGGTTTTGTCACAACAAACAGGTAACTTAGAATAGACATTTTAAAACCGAATAAGGTTAATAAGATTTCTCGCCGCTAGGAGAAAAAGGACAGGTCCAGACTTAGAACAGATATTGTTTTTGAAAGATTTATTTTTATTTAATAAATTGTTGGACCAAATAAATTTTTATTATAATAATGAACAAATAATTTTGATTAAAAGTTAAAAAAATAAATAAATAAATTTTCAGTAAAGACAAACTAATCGAATCAAATACATTTTTCATATATTTTCTTAATTTTTTTAAATTCTTCAAAACGAATTATAAAATAATAATAATAATAATAATAAAAAAATTATAATAAAAGTTTATTTATATTATTTTAATTATATAAGACAAAGGTCTTAATTAATGTAATAGTGTAGATATCCTGAAAGTACTTACATAATTTGATAACTATTTGATATTCAAGTTTTATCATAAATATTTATTTAATAAATAAATGTGTCAAACATTTATCAGTCTTTTATTTATATAGGTTCGTAAGGCTCTGTTGAATACTGAACTCACCTGAGGTAAGCGTCTATAAAGTCGGAGCAAAAATCAGCGCCCCACAAACAAAAAAATATATTGTGATAGTTATTATAATATAACAATTTCAATCTAATTTAATTTAAGAAAATCTAATTAATTTACATACCATATATAATAACTAAATAATAATCTATCACACAACACCTAGTTCATCTCTCTTTAAACGTATTTTTTTAGTAAAATACTGATCCTGGATTTATAAATTTGTCGATGGCGTTGGCGCCCACATCGGCATTATTCTATGCGAACTAAAAATTACTAAAATTTTTTCTAACGCCAGGTTTAGTTCCAACGCAGATCGACGCCGTTTTATAAATGACTGACCATAAAATGAATACTTTAACATCGAGCGCCAAAAAACGAAGAAACGAGGGTAAACATTCCTATAAAATTACCATAAGAAAGTAAGCAGTTTACTTTAAAACACGTTAATATGGGCTAGATAAAGTATATTTTAAATATTATTTATATTAAACCGAACTTTCGTCAAAATATCGTGACTTTTTCAGGGTTCTGTCTTTATGGATTACATTTTTATCCTAATCCTTATTTTAATTTTATTTGCTATTATTTAAAAAATAGAAAAGGCTACTATCTAAATACGTACAAAAATATAACAATTTGAGAAAAACACATTTATTATATAAAATATCAAATTTTTATACAATTAGGCATGTCGCAATAAACAGAGAAATATCTGTAGTTATAAAAGAATATTTTCGGGGGTAATACCACGAGTGCTTAAAAATTACCGATAATTTTCATAAAAGCTTGTTTTTTTTAAAAATTTGAATAACGAGTGGAATTTGTATAACAAGCTTGAATAAAAAAATTTTCTTTGGTTTTTTTTATGCACGAGGGTTTTTTTGGGGGTATTTCTAGAAGGGGAAAAATGGGAGTATTATAATGTTTTTTGTCATAAAATTTTTTTAAATTTTTTGCAACAAACCCCAAAACTATAACTGAAATCGTTTTTTTTTTAATTGCTTTATCTATTTCTTCATCGTGTACATGACCAAATCGACTCATTTTGACTGACTTTGACGTTTCTAATTGACAATAAAAACAAACAGGTTCGATTGTTCTGTGTTTGTAAGTAAGTGAAAATACCACGTTGTCTAGGCAACGTGAAATTTCCGCTGAAATTTTTTGATTTTTAACGTGACACCACTTATACATGAGTGAAATATTCATTAAAATATATCAATTGGATTGGATATGCAATTAAGTCATACATTACTGACAAGCATATTTTTAAAAAAAAATGACAAAATTTAACGGTTCCTTATAAACAACATAAAACATAAGTTTATGGTAAAAAAATAATAAGTAATGATCATTAGTTAAAAATAATACAGATACAAATTTTTATACAATTAGGCATGTCGCAATAAACAGAGAAATATCTGTAGTTATAAAAGAATATTTTCGGGGGTAATACCACGAGTGCTTAAAAATTACCGATAATTTTCAAAAAAAACTTGTTTTTTATAATTCCACGAGTTGGAATAACGAGTGGAATTTGTATAAAAAACTTGAATGAAAATTATCGGGTTTAAATTTTTTTTTCACAAAAAAGTTTTTAAAGGGGGGAATATTTCTAGAATGGAGAAATATGGGGGGTATTATAATGTTTTTTTTTCATATAATTTTTAATTTTATGCAACATAACTAAAACTATAACTGAAATCGTTTTTTTTTAATTGCTTTATCTATTTCTTCATCGTGTACATGACCAAATCGACTCATTTTGACTGACTTTGACGTTTCTAATTGCAATAAAAACAAACGGTTCGATTGTTCTGTGTTTGTAAGTAAGTAAAAAATACCACGTTGTCTAGGCAACGTAAAATTTCCGAAAAAATTTTTTTTGATTTTTGACGTGACACCATTTATACATGAGTGAAATATTCATTAAAATATATCAATTGGATTGGATATGCAATTAAGTCATTTTTGACAAGCATATATTTAAAAAAAAAATGACAAAATTTGGGGGTTTCCCCCTATAAACAACATAAAAATGTTTATGGAAAAAAAATAATAAGTAATGATCATTAGTTAAAAATAATACAGATACAAATTTTTATACAATTAGGCATGTCGCAAAAACAGAGAAATATTTTTAGTTATAAAAGAATATTTTCGGGGAAATACCACGAGTGCTTAAAAATTACCAAAAATTTTTTCAAAAAGGGTTTTTTTTTATAATTCCACGAGTTGGAATAACGAGGGAATTTGTATAACAAGCTTGAATGAAAATTATCTGGTTAAATTTTTATGAAGAGGGTATTTAGGGAGAATATTTCAGAAGGGAGAAATATGGGAGTATTATAATTTTTTTTTTTGTCAAAAAATTTTTTTAATTTTAGAAACATAACTAAAACTATAACTAAAATTTTTTTTTTTTTTTTAATTGCTTTATCTGTTTCTTCATCGTGCACATGACCAAATCGACCATTTTGACGCTTTGACGTTTCTAATTGAAATAAAAACAAACAGGTTCAATTGTTCTGTGTTTGTAAGTAAGTGAAAATACCACGTTGTCTAGGCAAGGGAAATTTCCGCTGAAATTTTTGATTTTTAAGTGACACCACTTATACATGAGTGAAATATTCATTAAAATATATCAATTTTTTTGGGGATATGCAATTAAGTCATACATTACTGAAAATAGTGATGAGGGACCGGTTTTCGGGGTTTTGGTCTTGGTCTTGCAGCAAGACCAAGACCAAGACCAAGACTGCCTTTTCGCTTGCAAGACCAAGACCAAGCCCGGGGGTATGCAAGACCAAAACCAAGACCAAAAAAAAAGGAGTACAAGACTACGCAAGACCAAAACCGACCTGCAAGACTTTGCACTTATGCGTTTTTTTTAATATTATAAATTTCAATGTTCATATACAATATATAGAGATATTTTATACAGACATGACAAAAAAAATTGTAAAAAACCCTGACAAAAAAGGCAATTATTTAATAAGTAACAGGTTTTTTTTATGATAAAATAATAATTAAATCGATTACTTTGTTTTTTTATACAGTTCTCTAACGACGATAACGAGTAAATTCAATAACATGTTTCAAAAATATTGAGATGGTGAGTTAATGGTCCGACAAAAACTCGATATCTTCGAAACCGTTCACGACAGAAAAAAAAGGGGGAAAAGTTATAGAAGCTAAAAAAATTTCATATTTCTGATGTTAAATTAGCTATCTAGTAATGCCGCTTACAGGGTAAATTAAAAAATTCCAAAATCCAATAATACATTATTTTTTTTCCCCCACTGTGAAAGCGGCCCCATAAGAATTTATCTTAAAACTAAGATATAAATGTGATGGATTAATAAAAAATATATTTGTCATATCATAGAAGGATTTTAAATATCACTTCCGGTTTAGATGGAAAAGTCGAAACAATACCAAAAGAATAATGATGACGTCATTTTTGTCAAAACCGAAAAATATATTTAATATTTAATCTACGTCGACAACCCTTTGTGACAGTTCAACAATTTCCAGCATAATATACAAGATGGCGATTTTTTTATGGATTTTTCTCCATAAATTTTGTAATTTTAGGTAAAAAGTTAAAAATAAGGGAGTTTTCTTGAGTGGCAGTGGTTTTTTTGCAAAATTCTGGGATGAAAAAAAATTTTTTATGTTTACGCCCTTTTTTTTTATAATTTTTTTATGTTCGATTTTCACTATCATAAAGGAGATCTCGAGCTTTTTTAAAATATTACCCCTTTTCAAATGTAGAATTTTATAAGTTTTTAAACAAACTTTGTAAAAAAATTTTTAAAATTTTGAAGATAAAAATTCATATGAATTGAAAATTTCCCTTGAACTTTTTTTTAAAAAACCCGGTTTCGTATCAGAACATTTAACGGAAATTTCGGTTCGGGTTATTTAAATTTTTTTTTTTTCGCTTAAACTCAAGTTTTTATTTGTTTAATTTTATAGTTTTTAAAAAAAATTTAAATAATTTTATTCTTAAATGTTTTCAATTCAACAAAAAAAGGGCCACAATAAATAAAAAACCCCCCATTAAAAAAATGTTTTTTAATAAAATTTTAAATGTTTTTAAGGTTAAAATTTGTATATTTTAAAATTTTAAACAAAAAAAATAGTCTCTATCTTTATTTATTTTTAAGTACAAAAAAATATTTTTTTTTTAAAGTAGTATAAATAATCACCCCAAAAAAAAAACAAACCAAAGATCTTGCAGCAAGACCAAGACCAAGACCGGGTTAAGACCAAGACCAAGAACAAGACCTTTTTTTTTGGCTTGCAAGACCAAGACCAAACTGGGTTTCAAGACCAAACCCCAAAAAGATACCCCGGTTTTGGTTTTGGGTATTGTTTTCTATCATACTGACAAGCATATATTTAAAAAAATGAAAAAAATTTAACGGTTCCTTATAAACAACATAAAACAATAAGTTTATGGAAAATAATAAGTAATGGTCATTAATTAAAAATAATAAATACAAATTTTTATACAATTAGGCATGTCGCAATAAACAGAGAAATATCTGTAGTTATAAAAGAATATTTTCGGGGGTAATACCACGAGTGCTTAAAAATTACCGATAATTTTCATAAAAGCTTGTTTTTTATAATTCCACGAGTTCGAATAACGAGTGGAATTTGTATAACATACATGTCATACATTATTTTATATTTTAAATTTTGAGAAAATAGCTAAACTGTGGATGATGTTTTTTAATATAAACTTAATTCAAAAAATTTAGTAAAACCTTAATAGTAATAAATAAATGAGTAAAAGTAAAATACGTATTTAATCTGTCATGGCAGGTGAACTAAATATTTATAGGAATAATAAAGGAACTAAGTTAATTTAAAGTTTTCCCCAAATTACCTGAGCATCAAGCAAATGTAAGCAAGTAATATTTAAATTAAGGCAAGTAATATTATACATGCACTTTTTTATTTTATGTTTTTCCTTACTAAAACGTTAGAAGCATTTCTGTGTTTTTAATATATTTTGAATGCTCTTTAATGCATTTAGCTAATGGTCTAAAGGTTTCATCTATATAAAATTTATCATATGCATAAGGAATATTTTAAATAATATGGTTTGTATTTTTATGTAGTTTTGTTTTTGTTATTTAAGATACACTAATGTTTTGTGCTATGCTAAATTTAACTAGCCACTTAATTTTATTTATTTACCCAGAAATGTATTTGTTATATTATGCTTATTTTTAATTTCTTTTAAATTTGGTTGCTCAAGTTTAAAAAAAAACAAATAAAATTAAGAGGATAATTACCATAAACTTAAAACCTATAAAAATTTATTTTTTTATGGAAACATTTTAGTCAGAACAAATTGCTTTAATTCTATCAAATAGACTTTTAACAACTCCCTTCTTACCTTTTATTGGGTGACTTAAGTTTAAATTTAGGTATCTGTGTGTACCTGTACGTTTTCCGTAAATTTTGGTTTTAATACTATTTAAATCTTTTTTTAATAAAAAAAGCAAGAAATAATTGTTTTTAACATTAATACCCAAAAACCTACCATTGATTTTACTCTGGAAAAAAACAAACTTTCAACGTTCTTTTTTGACAATATAATAAAAAATAATATTAACGTAAAACCAAAATTTGAAAAAAAACTTCACATACAAACAGACACTTAGTTAGGTTAGAAGAAAAGTAGTAAAAAGTCTTTTTGATAGAATTAAAAAAGCCTATTTTAATTGAAGTAATTTTATACAAAAATAAATAACGTTTTATATTCTAAGTAGCAGTTTTTTTTTAAATTTAAATAACTAAGTTAAATACAAACTAAAAAAGATATATAACAAATATATTTTTAACAAACTTTCCTGGTTTATTAAATAAAATTCGGCAAATGGTTATACTATCTTCAAAATAGGCAATAAAAATGAAAATACAAAGAATGCTATTTTTTAGATCCATTGTGGTTATAAGTTTTACAAAGATAACCCTCTTGACCATTGGCCAAACACATTAAAAAACGAAACTTGGTTGTGGCTGTGTGCACGTAAGAATTTAGGAAATGAAGAGACTTTGTATTTCGTGCAAATTTTTATTAAAAAATCTGCAGAGCGCTTTCAGGTAAATCCCGTTATCTAAAGCAAGAAATGACTTTAAAAAAGATTGAAAAATTTGTTGAATTTTTAAGGAAATTTTCAAAAAAACTGTATTTTAGTGATTTTTTAAATTTTTTTATTTTTAAAATTTATTTTGCGTGAAATTAAACATTAAATATAGTATATCAGTGAAGTGATGAATTTAGTAAACTTGGTATGGAAAAAAAAGCAAAAGAAAATAAAAGTTCAAAACTTACTCGTGTCAAGCAGACACAAATTTCAACAAAACATTTAGAGGGCTTCATAAAATATCACATTATTACACAAATTTAAAATAAAGTCAAACAACATTAATATTTGTTACATTTTCCTTATTAAAGGGTGAAATTTAAAAATTTAAAAAACTATACCATTTTGTGGAAAGACAACATTGATTATATTAGGTTAGAGACAGTTGACTGACGATAAAAAAGGATAGACAATCATTTTAAAGGGTATAGAAAGGATATACCCAGGTTGTTTAGAGTGTAGTTGATAAGAACTTAAAATTATTATGTTTGGCTGTGTTAGGAAATGGAATCAAAAAACAATTTTAAGTAATGATTATTTGTTATAACTTTAATATAATTAAGAAATCGTATTTGTAGTAAATTATGACAAATGAAAATATTTATGAAAACCAGGGGGCGGTTCAAAAATCAGATTGAGATATTTTATTTTGAAACTTTTAATATAACTGAGAAATTCTTACTTTTAAACAGAAACGTAAATATAATGAACTATGAAAAATTTGAAAATTGTTTTTTTTGAAAAACGTTAAGAGTAAAAAGGTTTTTCAATGAAAAGCTTAAAAGAAAAAAATATTTTAATTTTTTTTTAAAACCTTTTTAAAAGAAGAAATTTTGAAAAAAAAAAATTAATACAAGATCCTAACTCATTCACCTGACTTCGGGGTCTACCAAAGAACATAAGGTTGGGAAAAGTAGAAGGGAGGTAGGGAATTATAAAGGAAAGGTTGCGTTGTTGATGGGGATTATTAGGTTAAAAGGGGAAGGAAAGGAGTGAGTTTTGAACCCCGTGAATGAGAAGGCCAATGAGCGACAATGAAAAACTTTAAATTAATTGACTGTTATTTTAAAGGTTGTTTTTAAAAAATTGAATTGTTGAAAAGAATATGGAAATCATGTAATACGAAAAAGGACGTTGGATCCCCAAAAAGGAAAGCTTGTTTTTCTCATCGAGTGATTTAGTTCATAAGACGCCTATGAAAAAGGTAAAAAAGATCTATTAAGGTTAACTTGAGTGTGACATAAGTTGTTGGTATTAGTTTTTGTTTATTTCTATGTCTTCGAGAAAATCTAGTCTATTAAAGTTTACTTTAATAGACTTTAATAATTTTTCTGAAGACATAAAAATAAACAAAGAGCTTAATACCAACACTTATGTCTTAACACTAAGAAACCTTAATGATTTTTTTACCTTTACTAGGCGTCTTATGAACTAAATCACTCGATGATGAAAAAAACAATTTAGCTTTAGCCCATTTTGAATCCAACGTCCTTTTTTTTCTTTGCATATTACAGATTCCATATTCTTTTCAACAATTCAATTTAAAAAACAATCTTTAAACATAACAGTCAATTAATTTAAATTTTTTCATTTGTCTCTTGCACGGCCTTATTTTCTCAAAGAACCTCACCTCCTTCTCCTTAGTTCCTTATAATCATAATAACCCCTATCAAACAACGCCCCTTCCATAACACCATAACATCTCCTCTACTATTTTCCCAACCTTGTGAGTTTTTTTGGGCCCCCAAATGTCAGGTAAGGGTTTGGGGGTTTAGATATTAATTTTTTTTTTTCAAAATTTCTTTTTTTTAAAAAGGTTTTAAAAAAATTAAAATTTTTTTTTTTTTGAATTTTCATTTGAAAAAAATTTACCTGTAACGTTTCTCAAACAAAACAATTTTCAAATTTTTTATAGTTCATTATAATTTACGTTTCTGTTTAAAAGTAAAATTTCAGTTATATTAAAAATTTCAAAATAAAATATCTCAATCTGTTTCTGAACGCGCCTTTTCATAATATTTTCACATGTCATAATTTACTCAAATTACGATTTCTTAATTATATTAAAGTTATAACAAATAATCTTACTAAAATTGTTTTTGATTCCATTTCTCTAACAGCCTTTAAACATAATAATTTACAGTTCTTAACAACACACTCTAAACAACCTCGGAGTATTTCCTTTTCATATTTAAAATGATTGTCTATCCTTTTTTATACGTCGGTCAACTGGTTCCTAACCCAACATAATCCATTTCTTTCCACAAAATGGTATATTTTTAAAAATTTTTTCCCTTTAATAAGGAAAATGAAAAATAAAAATTTTTTTGACTTTATTTAAATTTGTGTAATAATGTGATATTTTATTGAAGCCCTCTAAATGTTTGTTCCAAATTTGCTGCGGCTCCTGCTTGACGACGAGTAAGTTTTGAACTTTTATTTTCCTTTGCTTTTCTTTTGCATACCAAGTCTACTAAATTCTCACTTCACATTGATATACTATATTTAATGTTTAATTTACAAAATAAATTTTAAAATATAAAAAAATTTAAAAAAACATAAAATACAGTTTTTTGAAAATTTCCTTAAAAATTCAACAAAATTTTTCAATCTTTCTTTTAAAGTTCATTTCTTGCTTGTAGATACTATGATGGTTTTTCCGAAAGCGTTTAGGATTTTTAATAAAAATTTGCACGAAATACAAAGTCTCTTCATTTCCTACATTAAAAAACGTCATTTATCTATTAAAATCACCGAATTCTACAAATTAAAAATATGTCAACATACGTTTGATGATAAAAGAAATTGTTTTTTAGCAAGGAAAACTTGTTTTAAAGTCGTAGAATAGAGAAAAATGCATGTACAGGGTCTTTAATTATATTTCCGTGGATCTGGAGTTTTTTTTCCATATTATCTTTCTAAATTATCCGTAAAAAAATATTGCTATAAAAAAATTGGAAAAATATAGGTAATATCAACTTTTTTAAATGGATCACTCTGTATATTATGCGCTACAACGAAAGATCTTTTCTTTCTGATTTTAAATAAATACATTGATGATATTTGGGTGAACCATTTTTAAGATATTTTAGCTTAAATTATAAATAAATTGCAAAAAAGTTTCATATTAGTATCAAGAAAGCTATGGAAACAATAAAATTGTTATTTCCGATTTGGTAAGGGTTTTTTGTGGACCATTAATGTTTATTCTTATGATTAAATATGCCTGCTATAGTGAAGGAAGGAAAATCTTTAGATCCTGCTATAAACCTAGCTATTTCCAATTCATACTCAGGTCGGTTCTGCATGTTTTGATCAGAAAGGTTCTGCACCCATGAACAAAAAAGCAATATAAATTATTCTTAATATGTAGTTAAAATAATAAACTTCCACTTTTTAAATATCGAGGCGTCAAATTTAATATAACAATTTTATTGGGTTTCTCTCTTGATACTATATGAATTTTTTAATATTAATATATATATATATATATATATTTTAATAATATAATAATATATATATATTATATTTATATATTTATATATATATATATATAATATATATATATATATTTATATAATATATATATATATATAATATATATATTATATATATATATATTATATTATATATTATATTATAATTTTTATAAATATTTTTATTAAAAATAAAAAAAATAAAAAAAAAAAAAAATTTAATTTTTTTTAAATTTAAAATTTTAATAAAAAATTATTTTTTTAAAATTTTTTTTTAAAAATAATTTTTTTTCCCAAAGAATTTTTTTTTAATCACCATTTTCCAAAAATTCCCAAAAATTTCCAAAAATCTTGGGTGTGGCCCCGCTTTCAACCATTGAATGAAATCAAGTTTGACCGTTTCAAAAGTTGAATTTTGTTACACATAAATAATTATTATATTATACCCATATAATAAACAATATCACCATATTCTTTGTTATGAACTTATTTTCTTGTGACTAATATTTAAAAGCCAATTAAGATTAAGGACACCAATGATTAAAATTTTTTTTGCAAATTTAATGAAAATATCTTGAAACGAGAAAAATTTGCAAAAAAAATATTTTTGGGTTTTTTTGATTCAAAATTTAAAAAATTAATCAGCCTTCATTTTTCGCCTCAAAATTACCAACCCTCTTATATTATATATATATATATATATATATATATATATATATATATATATATATATATATATATATATATATATATATATATATATATATATATATATAACATACAAAATGGATTCTTTTTTGTAGCATAATATACAGGTGTTCCATTTAAAAAAGTTGAAGTTGCCAATATTTTTCCATATTTTTATTGCGATATTTTTTTACTGATAATTTTATAAGATAATATGAAAAAAAAACTATAATTTTTATATACACACTTTTATCTATTTTTAAAAATAGAGGCTCCAGATTCCGAGTAAATATAATCAAAGACCCTGTACATTATTGGATAAAGATAATTGTATGGCCTCAATATACTAGTTTAAGGTTAATTTAAATAATAGTTGGTTACCTTTGCTTAATACTAAGGTAATTTCAAACGAGCTTAAGTCAACAACTGTTTTCTTTTTTTTAATATAAATCACAACAGAGTATTATGTTATTTATGACAAAACTTCATAAATATTAAAAAAAAAACCTTTCAGAATATCTTAAATTTTTATAACAAAATTTACATAAATTTAATTTTACATAAATGGTGGACGCCACAGAAACGTTAATAAAATAAAATAAGTTTAAAACTATTTTTTGTAAAAGTTGTTGTAGCAAAAATGACAAAAAACATAAGCGGCCTAATCAGTTGTTATATTACAAAAAAATATAAAAAGTATACTTCATTAGTGTGAAACAATATAGCAAAATGTAAAAGAAAGCATTTTTATCTTTCTGCGAAAATAATAGGTACTTACCAAAAATAGTGCCATAGTGACTTTCATCTTGACTGGTTTTGTAAGGTAAATAAGTTTTAATTGCAGGACTCTTGCTGCAGCAAAGTATTTATATACTTTTAAAGTAAGTTTTTTCAAAGTTTAGGGATACCCAGTTGAAATGAACAAATTAAAACCTATTTTTTTTAGTTAAAAATATTTCCAAAACAAATTATAAAGTAAAAAAAGATATGTAAACATTATAAATTCTTAATCAAAGAAAAAAATAATTACAGGTAATATTCCCTATTTCCTGAATCATAAGAAATTTACTACCTAGTTGTAAATATTTTGTTTATTATTTTAACAATTAATCGGTTATAAATACAAATAGTTTTTTCTTACAGTTTTTTAATTTTAGTAAAAAAAGTTAAATATGTTTGTAAATTAACTGAGGGAATATTAACGTGTTAATTTTTTATAGTCCGGGAGACCATCGCAAAAAAGCTAGTTAATAAGAGATACACATGATTTTTTTTATATTACCATAAACTATAGTTAATTTAAAGCCGTACTGCTGCCTGAGCTCAGCGGGTTCAAATTACATTTTAAAAAAAGAAAAATCGGTTTTTTCAATATAACTCAAAAATTATTAATTTTGGAGAAAACGGCTATAATCAAAATTAATGAAAACTACGTAATTTTTGTCTTATAAAATTTTTTTTGGCTTTTTTAATTTTTAAGATATTAACGATTTAAATTTAAAATAAAAACGCAAAATCTTAAAAACTAGAGCTACGAAAAAACGTATAAAACAAAAATATGCTTTTTAATAAGCTCTATAAAAATAGGTTGTATACGCATTTTAAATAAAATACGAAATAAAGGAGATATAAACAAAAAACTGAATTTGGCCAAAAATTACATGTTGGAAAAATGTTTGTACAGGTTGTGGGTTTTTGAAAAATATTTTTTATGTAATTTTTTCTTTATTAGTTTTTGACAAGGTTACATGTTTGTATACTGTTCTAAGAAGGTCATGTGGTTGTATAAAAGCTTAAAAATATATTCGATAATATTAAAAAATGTAGAAATAAAAGAAATACTATTTGAAGTCCATTTAAATTTTGTTATTTCATAAAAATAATTTTTTGCTCAAATTGTGTAAATCTGCCAAAAACATTTTAGTACTATTTGGTAATACTTTATTAGGGATTTAACTCTCACCTTAACATTTCAGGAAAGTTTTTTCGGTCTGGCCTGGGTTTTTTATCCTGCGTTTCTACGAAGGTTATACAACTGTACAAAAGTCAATTTAAAATAATTACGTTAAGTAGTGAGGAAAATGCGGGTGGTATAAATTTTTCTAATGTATTAACTCCTTTAGAAAATATTTTAATATGGTCTGAGTTTATTTAAAGGTGCTCTTTTTATGGTAGACGTATGAACACTTTCTTGCGAATCGCTGAGTGATAGAGTATCATAGTATCAAGTGTAAACATCACCAGAACAGCCGAATCCTCAGCTGACACCACCTTTTCTTTTGAGTTTTCAATTATAATTTAAATATTTTAATTCCCAAATACAACTAACATCGGTATCAGTTCAGACTTTAACTATTTTGTCCCATTAAAAACAAAGCTAGTAACTGATTGTGTTACTTATAAAATATCTAAAATCATACTTAATGTCAAGTGGATCAAGTATATCTTTTTTTAATACAAGGAATTAATTAAATATCAACGATTGTCTTAAAAATTGTGCTTCTATCGTCCATCTATACATATTCACATTACATCTTTCTGATTTTTTATGATAAAAAAGTTTTTTCCAATTGTTAAAACGAGTCATATGTGCAGTTTATCTCCAAGAATAAATACAGTAGTATGTGTTCTAATTATAGACATTTGATGACCAGAACTTGTTACCTTATTTTTATTCGATGCCACCTCAAGGAAGTTTAAAGGTGTATGGAAGCCCAATGCTATGGCCCATTCGATCAAAAAATGTCCAGCCCAGTATGAAAATAACTGTCAGAGTTGGCCCCGCCGATTCTGCGCAATAACAAAATTCCATGAATTTAATGGTTGTACTTACACACTGATAAATCAGTGTGAAGTCAGCCAACACATTATAATTTTATGAGAGCCGGAGTACCTTTTTGGGATTGATAAAACCTTCTTATTTTAGTGATTAGTGTTTTTTAAAATTTGGGACTATAATTTTGTGTTTATTGTTTGTTACTTATAATATCGTAAAAAATGACTAGAGGTTGTATGGTTTTGTCTTGCAAATCCAAGGGTAACATACCCGTCTTTTTAACTTTAGGTAAGTATTTTTATATTTAAATTAGGTGCTTTTATAAGACGTAACTTTAAATAACCAAATAAATAATAATATGTCAATTATGAATAATAGAAAATGAAAATTTATAGGAAATATAAGTGAGTAAGGCAATCTTAACTATCTTTAGATGATTTCCACAATGTTTGTGTATTTCTGGGATTATTAAAAAGAAATAAGGTTTACATTTAGGTACTTTTATTTCATTTAATACTTAGCACCTTTAAAGGATCAAAATTATTGATTACTGGGCAGACTCAGGCAAATTTTAATATATACAGGTCCGTCTAATTGAATGAAAGGAAGACAATTTTGGTACGGTTTGGGCGCTGATTACAAATCTAAAAAAAATTCGGCAATGTTTCGTTTTCGAGATATTCATCACAAAATTAAAATCAAACTAACCTTATTTACATTTCTCCTTCTTTTGACAAATTTTGATTTTTACACTAAATTGGCACACAATATTTCACAAACACCTTTTAAAAACTTTTTTTATGTTTATTTTACACCTTTTTTACACTTTTATTTTTTAAGCAAATATGGCTGGTGCCTTTAAACTTAAAAGTTCGCAATTTAATGAAAAAAAGATGTAAAATAAATAAAAATACAAGTTTTTAAAAGGTGTTTATAAAATATCGTGTGCCACTTTAGTGTAAAAATCAAGAATTGTGTACAAAAAGAAGGGAGAATATAGTGAAAATGAGGTTAGTTTAATTTTCAACTTTGATGATGAAGATCTCGGAAACGAAATGTTGCCGAAAAGATATTTTTTCAGATTTGTAATCAGCGCCCCAAAAAACCCCTGTATACCAAATTTGATCAAAATCGGAGAGGAAGCAACTTTCGAGACAATACCATTTGTTTAAAAATAAATTAGATTTTGGTTTCTTAATCTTGCATTATCAACTTTTAAGCTCGACATACTGTACACACATAATATTTAACGGATACTGTTACAATGGATACTCAGGTACCAAAGGTTACTAAACATTTTTAACCACTGTTATTCTGTCTTATGAATGTTTGTTATTAGTGAAAAGTATATGCCTAAAAAGCAGTTATAAAAATTTTCACTTTTTAATGTACAACCAGAATCTTAGATTAGATTAAACTCATTTACCTATCTTTGCCCTTCTTTTATCACAAAATTGGTGATAAGTACATAATACTATCATACAATGTTTGAAATTTATTTTAAAAATCGTGTTTTTATTTATTTACAAAGATTTTTGGTAAAAATAAAAACTTCCAAAAATATCGACCATTTAAATAGAAGGCAGTAAAGTGGCGCCATCTATTCTTTCCATATTATATCAGATGATATAAAATCTAATATTACACAATAATTTTAAATATTCTATAGTAGTATCCTTTAATAACCAACAATTTTGTGCAAAAAAAAAAACAGTGAATGTTGGAATTTGACATTTGATGATGTCAATTTTATAGATAGTAACAAAGAATTATGGAAATCCGGCCCTGACCTACTATTCACCGCGGCACCAACCCCCCTATTCCCGCTGCCCAGCACGCCTGGACAATTTTGTTCTACAGTATTGGGCTTCCATACACCTTTAAACTTCCTTGTGCCACCTTGACTGAATAATGCTGGGTTTATACAACATTTTCATAACCATAGTGATAACTATAACAATAATCATAAGACTTAAAGATTAATATACTTATGGACCGGTTTATACAACATTCATAAGCATAAGCATAACTTTAAGAATAACTTGAATAACCTTGAAGTTCCCAACTTTTAACTTTATGCTTATGCTTATCTACAAAATAGAAATACGCAGGCGCCGAACTGTCATTTCTATGCTTTTTTCCAAAATTTTCATTTTAACTATCAAATTATTATTATAACAAAAACAGAATTTACAGAAATAATGAAATATTAATTTTTAATAGTTGGGTTATATTAAAAGTCCTTTTTTCTCTTCATTTTTAAAACAAGTTAGGTTATGTTGTAATTTTTCTAGTGATTTTTTTATCCTTATCTATATAGTTATGAAATTGTATAAACACCTAATAAAGTTATGCTTATGCTTATCCTTATGCTTATTGTTATAGTTATCACTATAGTTATGAAAATCTTGTATAAACCCGGCATAAAGCCATTTTCAAGCGATGAATCACACTAGATTTTAGCACCTTCAAATTTGTTTTTTTTTTAATTTTAAGTTTAAACTTACGTTTTGATGTTTATTTGTTTTGTTATTACAAAAATGGCGGGATGAAAATACAAAATATTAAGAAAAATGAGGATACAGTGTTATTTCAGGTGACAACTGCTTCTGTAGCTCCTGCCATGGGTGCTGCGCCGCCAGGATTACTTTCAGAAAGGTACATCTGAATCTACACACTATACTATTCTTCTTCGTAGTGTGCCATACCCTATTCAGAGTGTAGGCGCTCTATTGCACATATCTGTGTTGCGTACCAAATGCTTTTACACAGATATGCGCGACCACCGGCTTAACGTGCCTTCCCAAGCACATGTGAGAGGGTTTACTAGGCAGAATACTACACAGTGGTTTGCCATTGCCTTTAGTGAGGTGACGAGCTATGAAAAAGTCCAATGGACAATGCGGGAATCGAAACCGGGTCTCCACGCTGAGAGGCTGGTATGCTTCCACTACACCAGATCGACCATACTATAATATTAAGTAATTAAATGTATAGATAAGATAGTTTTACATGTATGTTATATCAATTAAGTTAATGTCAAGTTCAAATCGGACGGGTTTTTAAATAGGTTTCGCACATCAAAAACATATTCTCCTTAATAAAAAATATCTTTAATCAATCCTATGTATCTTTTCCCGACAGGCGAGTGTAAGTGCACCCCTTGCACTCTGCTGCATCCTACAGGATACAGAAATTTAGAGAAAGAAAGTTCGTCTAATTGTTGCACCTCGTATATGCCTAAATTAACTTGTAAAAAAATATTTGACCTAGAATCGTTACTTATATAACTTTAAAATTGTAGCCACTTTGTAACGGCCGGTTTTTTAGAGTGGAGAGCGTGGGGTAAAGGGCTGTGACAGAGTGAGGAATATAAATTAAAATTTTGATGGTTTTAGGAATATCTAGTTACAGGATTACTACGCAATATAAGGTAAATTATTCAATGCATAAAACTTTATTGTATAAGTACGTATAATAAGATTATAATGGTATTTTCACATCATGTTCAGTATAAGTGAGAAGGATGATCCCTATGTTCTTCGGAACTATCTTCATCGGATACAAGTCCCATTCCGCCACCCATTCTACCTCCTCCTCTTCCTCGCTGGGCAGCAACATTGCCAAGCAGTGCAATGGCAATTAACATAAAAATCTAAAAAAATATTTTGTTTTAATAATTTCACTGTTTTAAAAAAGTAAGAAAATAATTATTAATTTTGGTAAATAATATTTTTTTCGTATTTTACATACAGCTGACTAAATTTTTTAAACAAAACCATTTGGTATTTTACAGGTACTATCCGTGATTGTAAGTAAAAATTAGTGGTGCATTCAGGCTTTGTGATGAAAGATTTATAAATGGCCGAAATAGCTATAGTAGGTGCAAAAAAAATGTTGGTAAAATTAAAAATTTGCAAAAATAAAATGAATATACAAAACTTTTAAACTTAACTTCAGATATTTAATATTTAGTTTAGTTTAGTATAATCATGAATTCCATCCTACGGCCAGCTCCCTACCAAATACCCTTTATACCCAAAAGTTGTTTGGTAAGAGAGTTTCACAACTTGAAAACAGGGAAAAGTTACATGACAGGATTTGGTACAGCGAGGAGTGGGGATGAGGTGTTTAACTGTTGGGGATAAAGGGTTCCTTTAGCTGGCCGTGGGATAAAATTTATAATTAAAACAATAAGCAGAGAAAAGTTACATGACACATGACAGGTTTTGTAAGGGGGTAGAGTTAGGGGATGAGTTGAGGTTGGGGGTGTATGTTCTATTGTTGGAGACGAAGGGTATTGGGTTGTGATCGTTTAGGGGGCTGTGTTACGGAATTCACAATAATGTTTGGGTTATGTCAGGCTTAAGTCTAGTGACTATGTGGGTGGCTATAAGTTTGACTACAGTATTAAATATGTCGGTAAGGCAATTGACTAATATTCAGTCAGATGGATTTGGTGGTGATTTTAGGGGTGTGGGGGTGGGTTATCGGGTTTGGATCAGTGTATTGAGAACTTTCAATTTTTAAAGATTTAAAAAAATGGTCAATAGCCATTTTCCATAAAGACTATGACGGGTGTTTTGTTTTTTTAATTTATTATCATTTAATCCATTACCTTCCTTCTTGTATTATCACCAAAGGTGGATTTATAGTTTGTTCCTTTTTAATTGAGGTAAGGTATTTATGTTATGCCATTCAGCACCATTTTAGCACTCGCGATTAAGGCAATTACTGGTAAACAATTTTATCATAATTAACCAGTAATCTCCACAAAAATAAACAGGGAAAATTTAAAAAAAAAACAATAGTAAATAGAAGAAGGGTTATTAAAAAATCAATATTACAAACAGCAATTATTAAACCTTGGTATAACATCGTAAGATGTGATTTGCTTTAAAGAACACCAAAAGGAAAAACTTAACTTTTTACTTTAACTTGAACGTTTCGCGAACTGCATCCGGAAAGGTAACAGAAAGCATAAATTCATAAATAAAAAGCTGTTGTTTGATTTGTAAACTGTGAATGTTAAACAGCGAACGGAAACGGCAACGTCAAACTGTCAATGCAGTTTAATACTTCTCGATCATCGCGACGACAAAGGAGAAAAGTTCCAAAATTAAAAACAAATATTTTAGCCCAATAAGAAGACATTTACGATAATTTCACTACAATATCAGTAAGATGTAAAAATTAAAAAAAAAAATTTAAAAATATTGGAAACACCATATTTAAAATTTTTTTGATTTTACTCTGCTACAAAATAATTATTTTTTTAATACGTTTAATCGAGCTAGGAATATAACATCAATGTTTTAGGAGCATTTCAGTGAAGTGGACAGGGAAAAAAAAGTGAAGTTCTGAAATTTATTCATATTTGGCTTAATTGTACCTCTAGTAGGTATGAATGTGGACACACAATATTTTTTTTTGTATTATGTTTATTTGTCAAGTTATTGACTTCTAAAGAATTGTCCTTATTGAAATTCGTATTTTTTGGAAATATTTTTTCGAATTAAACAAATTTATTTTAAAATATTAATCATGGCGACTTAAATAGAAAATTTACTGTTCTTTTTCAATACAAAATAAAAAAAGATTTTTTATATTTTTTTAACATACAAAACCGGAAGTTAACTTTTTAAATCAAGATTTTAGTAACTTCGACCAATTTTTTAATTTTTTTTAAATTTTAAAATATAGTCCAAAGTACATTAATAATACACCATAAGTTTCAAAATGGGATCTGCAATAGTTTAGGAGATAAATAAATTAAAGTATATACGTATCGCACTGAGCGACGTAATCTAGCTTCATTAGGTCGACGTGTTTGCACAATATCACACTAAAACGCTGCAATATTTATATTTACTATCCTATTTAAGCGTGCAAGCCTACAGTTGCCTGCAAGTAACGCAATCGTTACACCAATGCGATTATACGAATGGGCAAAATCACTTTTAAAACAGACAGCCATTTAATACTGCTCCAAAGACAATATTCAACGTCAAAAAATTTCTTTACAGCTGTGGCTGTGACAGAGTGAGGAATATAAATTAAAATTTTAATGGTTTTAGGAATATCTAGTTACAGGATTACTACACAATATAAGGTAAATTATTCAATGCATAAAACTTTATTGTATAAGTACGTATAATAAGATTATAATGGTATTTTCACATCATGTTCAGTATAAGTGAGAAGGATGATCCCTATGTTCTTCGGAACTATCTTCATCGGATACAAGTCCCATTCCGCCACCCATTCTACCTCCTCCTCTTCCTCTTTGGGGCAGCAACATTGCCAAGCAGTGCAATGGCAATTAACATAAAAATCTAAAAAAATATTTTGTTTTAATAATTTCACTGTTTTAAAAAAGTAAGAAAATAATTATTAATTTTGGTAAATAATATTTTTTTCGTATTTTACATACAGCTGACTAAATTTTTTAAACAAAACCATTTGGTATTTTACAGGTACTATCCGTGATTGTAAGTAAAAATTAGTGGTGCATTCAGGCTTTGTGATGAAAGATTTATAAATGGCCGAAATAGCTATAGTAGGTGCAAAAAAAATGTTGGTAAAATTAAAAATTTGCAAAAATAAAATGAATATACAAAACTTTTAAACTTAACTTCAGATATTTAATATTTAGTTTAGTTTAGTATAATCATGAATTCCATCCTACGGCCAGCTCCCTACCAAATACCCTTTATACCCAAAAGTTGTTTGGTAAGAGAGTTTCACAACTTGAAAACAGGGAAAAGTTACATGACAGGATTTGGTACAGCGAGAAGTGGGGATGAGGTGTTTAACTGTTGGGGATAAAGGGTTCCTTTAGCTGGCCGTGGGATAAAATTTATAATTAAAACAATAAGCAGAGAAAAGTTACATGACACATGACAGGTTTTGAAAGGGGGTAGAGTTAGGGGATGAGTTGAGGTTGGGGGTGTATGTTCTATTGTTGGAGACGAAGGGTATTGGGTTGTGATCGTTTAGGGGGCTGTGTTACGGAATTCACAATAATGTTTGGGTTATGTCAGGCTTAAGTCTAGTGACTATGTGGGTGGCTATAAGTTTGACTACAGTATTAAATATGTCGGTAAGGCAATTGACTAATATTCAGTCAGATGGATTTGGTGGTGATTTTAGGGTGTGGGGGAGGGTTATCGGGTTTGGATCAGTGTATTGAGAACTTTCAATTTTTAAAGATTTAAAAAAATGGTCAAAAGCCATTTTCCATAAAGACTATGACGGGTGTTTTGTTTTTTTAATTTATTATCATTTAATCCATTACCTTCCTTTTTGTATTATCACCAAAGGTGGATTTATAGTTTGTTCCTTTTTAATTGTAAGGTATTTATGTTATGCCATTCAGCACCATTTTAGATGCGAATAAGGCAATTACTGGTAAACGATTTTATTATAAATAACCAGTAATTCCACAAAAATAAACAGGGAAAATTAAAAAAAACAATAGTAAATAGAAGAAGGGTTATTAAAAAATCAATATTACAAACAGCAATTATTAAACCTTGGTATAACATCGTAAGATGTGATTTGCTTTAAAGAACACCAAAAGGAAAAACTTAACTTTTTACTTTAACTTGAACGTTTCGCGAACTGCATCCGGAAAGGTAACAGAAAGCATAAATTCATAAATAAAAAGCTGTTGTTTGATTTGTAAACTGTGAATGTTAAACAGCGAACGGAAACGGCAACGTCAAACTGTCAATGCAGTTTAATACTTCTCGATCATCGCGACGACAAAGTGAGAAAAGTTCCAAAAATTAAAAACAAATATTTTAGCCCAATAATGAAGACATTTACTGATAATTTCACTACAATATCAGTAAGATGTAAAAATTAAAAAAAAAATTAAATATATTGGAAACACCATATTTTAAAATCTTATGATTTTACTCTGCTACAAAATACACTTATTTTTTCTAATACGTTTAATCGAGCTAGGAATATAACATCAATGTTTTTAGGAGCATTTCACGTGAAGTGGACAGGGAAAAAAAAGTGAAGTTCTGAAATTTATTCATATTTGGCTTAATTGTACCTCTAGTAGGTATGAATGTGGACACACAATATTTTTTTTGTATTATGTTTATTTGTCAAGTTATTGACTTCTAAAGAATTGTCCTTATTGAAATTCGTATTTTTTGGAAATATTTTTTCGAATTAAACAAATTTATTTTAAAATATTAATCATGGCGACTTAAATAGAAAATTTACTGTTCTTTTTAAATACAAAATAAAAAAAGATTTTTTATATTTTTTTAACATACAAAACCGGAAGTTAACTTTTTAAATCAAGATTTTAGTAACTTCGACCAATTTTTTTAAATTTTTTAAAATTTTAAAATATAGTCCAAAGTACATTAATAATACACCATAAGTTTCAAAATGGGATCTGCAATAGTTTAGGAGATAAATAAATTAAAGTACATACGTATCGCACTGAGCGACGTAATCTAGCTTCATTAGGTCGACCTGTTTGCACGATATCACACTAAAACGCTGCAATATTTATATTTACTATCCTATTTAAGCGTGCAAGCCTACAGTTGCCTGCAAGTAACGCAATCGTTACACCAATGCGATTATACGAATGGGCAAAATCACTTTTAAATAGACAGCCATTTACTACTGCTCCAAAGACAATATTAAACGTCAAAAAATTTCTTTACAGCCCCGATTCGATTTAGCAATCACCATTTCTGGAACAAAAAAAGTTGCACGCCTTTATTCCAACAACCGAAAGCCTTTTGGTAAAAAGAACCAGTTCTAGCGAAGATTTTAAAATTGTAAAAGTTTTTAAATAAAATAAAAACTTACCTCCTTTACTAAGTTTTTTTTGGGGTAAACCAGTCGAATTTCTAATATAAAACTTAAATTTGCTATTTTAACACTTCTAGTATGTAAGAGATGGCGTTAGAAGTAGCTTTTTATTATTTATTTCAAATTTTTTGTTAGACTAGTGCTTTCTATTAATATTTTTGTTTAATAAGTACTATTTTAATTTGAATAAATACCCGACAACATCCTTAGAGCTTTAATTACGCTTAAATAGAATAGTAAATATAAGTATTGCATCGTTTTAGTGTGATATGGCGCAAACAGGTCGACCTAAGGAAGCTAGAGTACAACGCTCAGTGCGACACGGATGTACTTAAATTTATTTATCTCCTAACCTATTGCAGATCCCATTTTGAAACTTTTGGTGTATTATAGATGTACTTTGGACTATATTTTAAAATTTAAAAAAAGAATAAAAAATTGGTCGAAGTTACTAAAATCTTGATTTGAAAAGTTTATTTCCGGTTTTGTATATTAAAAAAATATAAAAAATCTTTTTTTATTTTGTATTTAAAAAAAAACAGTAAATTTTCTATTTAAGTCGCCATGTTTATTATTTTAAAATAAATTTGTTTAATTCGAAAAACTATTTCCAAAAAATACGAATTTTAATAAGGACAATTCTTTAGAAGCCAATAACTTGACAAATAAACATAATACAAAAAAAATATTGTGTGTCCACATTCATACCTACTAGAGGTACAATTAAGCCAAATATGAATAAATTTCAGAACTTCACTTTTTTTTCCCTGTCCACTTCACGTGAAATGCCCCATTATGTCAAAAAAGAACAACAAAAGTGTACAAAATGCAACATTCGCTTTTTTTTTATCAACATTAGTATTTTAAAATGAGAAAACATTTGCTTTAGTTTTTTTATATAACTGGACACAAATGGACTAATTTATAATATTCCATAATACTCGTATAAAGTATAAAGGATTATTAACGAGAAAAATTTTAAAGAAAACTATGATTCAAAGGACATAGGTTTTAAAAGTTACAGTCATTTTAAACTACTAAAAACTTTTATTGGATTTTTCTCAAAACAACCAATTTGTAACATTTGCTATTTTTTATAAGCAGCGCAGTATGGACCCTATGAACTAGCGTTATGCCAAAATGGAAAAAATCGTTTCAGTGGCAAATCTGTTACCTATTTAGATAAACTTAAATGTTAAAATTAAAATTGTTAGAATTTAAAATAGAATTAAAGAAATTAAAAAAAAAACGGCTAAAACAAAAAAAGAAAAAAACCCCTTAAGTAACCCGAAAAAAATCTATACAATATTATATATATAATATATATATATATATATATATATATATATATATATATATATATATATATATATATATATATATATATATATATATATATATATATATATTATATATATAAAAATATATATATATATATATATATATATATAAAAATATATATATATATAAAATATATATATATATA